>VSMD01138225.1:0-64776 GCA_008750895.1 Mirza zaza | reverse complement strand
GCCTGCGGTCCTGTCTGGGCAGTTTGGATCCATTGTCACAAGTCAACCTGGGGTCCCGCTCTCCCCGCCGGCCGCCCCTCCTCCCCCCGCATGCCCCTCCACCCACTGTCTCCTTCAGGCAGACCAGGTGTGCTCCGTGATGGATTGCCCAACGGGCCCCTCCAACCTGGAGGCGCTGAGCCCTGGTGGCGGGAAGCCTTCGCCAGGCCTTTGACAGACAGTAGGCACGTCAAAACTGGCAATGAGCCTGTCTCCGGGGGACGTGTATTATTTTATTCAAGTTATAGGGGATTCTTCCCAGCTTCTTTCCTGGGAGGCCGATGTGCTCACGCCCCAAGCCTCCACCCTCTCATTTCTCATCGCCTGGTTCGTGCCTCCAGAGGGCCCTGAGTGCATTTGGCTCAAGATGCGAAAACCCGAGTTGTAGCCAAAGAGCAACAGAAAGGAACCCAGTTCCCTCCCATCTTAGAAGACTTTGCTCTGTGATCTCGAGATGAAATCCGAAGGGTGCCACGTCTCCAGCCAGCTCCTGATAAATCGGAAAGATGGCTGCCAGCCTTTTTAAAAGAAGCCACAGAATCTTTAATAAATTTAATCCACGTCTGATTACAGAGGAAGAAAGCTCTCTCTCTCTTTTCATCTTACAGGACTGGGATATTGCAAAAACTGTTCCATCTGATTCTTAAAAAAATAAGATTTGCTAAAGGTCAGGGTATCTCCTGGCCACATATGCAGCAACATTCAAATTTCTCTGGGCCAGGAATAAAAAGATTCTATCATTAAAAATAAAAGAATAAGGACATCTCTCAAGCCCCTGGGGGATTTTAGAAAGAGGAGACATTTCGCTATCAACGCACAATCACGCGATTTTTAAGCAGTATCTCTAATCTGCTCAACCCCCCCTCGGCCCCCCGCAACCCATCCACCCCCAACTTCCCTCGCACCCCCCCTTCTTTTCACATCAAGGTCTTTTTATCTTCCAATTTTGCATCTAAAGATGAGGTGAATACCATTAGCTCAATTCAACCTCAAGTGTAGTCAGATGGGCCTGTGATTTCTGAAAAGCGCTGTCTAAGGTCACATTAAAATGTATAAGAGCATTTCGATTCCCGAGAAGGGGGCTTATTATCCACCCGTGGTGTAAAAGAGGAATGTCAGTGGCCACAGACTTGGGTGAAAACAAAAGAGATACCAGAATTTCAGTCTTTTGTCAGCAAGCTTCTCTGGTTTCATTTCAGGGCTCTCCCACCAGCCCTGCAGCTAGCCCTGCAGACTGCAAACTTAGGCCTCTTGCAAACAGAAAAAGAAAAAAAAGAAAAAAGCATACACACACACACACACACACAAAACAAGTTTAACTGGCTTCCCCTGCTCCTCCTAACCCTCCTTAGTTTTCTTAGTTTTTCATTTAACCCTTTCGGCTGGACTCAGCCATGCCATTCGTTTTTAAATTATAAACAGTTATTTCCTTGAGAGAGAACAATGTGGCTTGTGTAGTATTCTCGTTGCTTGTCTTGTTGTTGTCGTTGTTGTTGTTGGTCTGTCCTTGCGGTAGACAGGAGTCAGCGTGCAGATAGGAGAGTGTGAACTTCAGGCCCAGACCTACCTGTGTAGGAAGCCCCGGTATGTCACTACCAAGGAGGGGACCCTGGGCGCTCACCCGTTCACCCGGTCCACAAATATCCGCTAAGCATCAACTACATGCCAGTCACGAGTCCAGGTTTTAGGAATACACAGACGAACGAGGCAGACAGTTCGTGAGAGTTTGCGTTCTCACGGGGTGGGAAATCCACGAGACAGGGAGAGGCGATACTTATTTCTGAGGAAGTGAACAGATGCCGTAACAGAGGGAACTTGAAGAAGGCCGACCGTAGGCAGGGTACTCCAGAAAGGCCTTTCTGAGGAAATGGCATTTGCAAGTTGAGACTAAGCCAGCAGTTCCAAAGGCTCAGGGAAGAGCGTCCCGGGCGCTGGGCACAGCAGGTAGAAGGGCTTGTGCCACTGGCATCTGTCATTTCGCCCATCGAGCATCCACTCCATGGCGTGGTCTTTGTGGGGTGATCCGTCAGGGTACCCCGACCCCATGCAGCAAAGGAAGGGGTACATGACCCAGGACGGGGGCACCGGACGCTCGCCTGGCGGGGGGGGGGGGCGTCTGTCGAGAGGAGGAACAGGAGACAGAGGACGGTGGGGGCTGCTCATGGCACTGGTGGTGTCCCAGTGAGGAGCTATCTGGTTCTGCCTCTTACATCCCTGCACTTTTTCTAGTTCCTTCTTGTTCCCAGCGTCTGTTCTTCCGCTTTCCTTCAGAGCCTGTGAGCCACCCCTGAGCTTTCCAACAAATGCCCTTTTGCTCAAGTTAGAATCTGACATGTGATTTGAAAACAAAGACCCAAAACTGACGTAGAAATCAACACAGAGAGTGAGCCCTCTGGTAAAAGAACCCCAGGGAAATGGGGGCAGTCCGGGCAAGAGAAGGAAAAGACAAGGAGACCCTGATTTATACTCGGCGTGAGACTCTAAGAGCCAACGACACACAGAGGTGACATGGCTCTTTAACTCATCACCCATCGGACCCTCAGAGAAGAGTCACTGGGGTGAAGGTCCGGCATGAACCAGAGTGCACTGCAATCGGAAGTGTTGGTGTGAATTCACGGCTTTCGATATAGACAGGAAGACAGAACTGCAGATGTGCATGTATGTTTGTTGTGTGTGAACAAGCATACATGTACCTCCTGGCTCTGTCCACTGAGAGGAACTAAGAGCAATGACGCTCCTATAGCAACGAGCACACTGAGCACCCAGATCTTGGTTTCTAAATACCATCGCCCACTAAAAGGAACAGGTGCTCCTTAGGGAAATGTATGATTCTGGGGTGGGACAGAATGCTCCAGGAATATTCTGTGGTAGAAGGCAAGGAAGTACTCAAGGAATAATGGGAACATGTAAGAACAGCAGCCAGACAATTCTAAGAGGCACACATTGGCCAAATTTGGGGGATTAAAAAATTTTTTAATGAATTTTATTCTGATATAGTTTACATACAATAAAATGCACCTATTTTAATTATAATTCAATGAGTTTTGACAAGTATACACAGTTGATCCCTGAACAATACAGGGATTAGGGGTGTCAAACCCCCATGCAGTCGGAAATCTGTGTATAACTTTTGACTCCCTCCAAAACTTAACTACTAATAGCCTCCTGTTGACCAGAATCCTCACTGAGAACACAAAAAATTAATACCCATTTTGTATGCTACATGTATTATATACTCTATTCTTACCATAAAGTGAGTGAGAGAAAAGAAAGTGCTATTAAGAAAATCTCAAGGAAGAGAAAATACATCTAAAGTACCGTATTTATTGCTGTCATAAGTTTACGTTGTCTATTTGCAAGATGACTCGCCTGCAATGGCGGCACCCACAGCGTCAGACCTCCACCTACCACGCGCATCATGCAATTCAACTTTTTCTTCTGACTTTTCTCTGCTCCTCGGGAGCACTTCCAGCATCACATATGGCACTTTGTATGGGTCCCTGATGTTATTCAAGGTTTGGAGTATTGCACTAAACACGATGAAAAATACACAAGAACCACAACCACGACAGATCGCTTTACTGCAATATGCAATTTGCTGGAGAGACGAACTGCTCACATGGAGATAATTAGCATCACGCAGCGTTCTAAGCAGATATTCGCAACACTTGAGCTCACCACCATGGCAACAGAAGGTGACTACGAAATTATTACAGTAGCACGGTACGTTCTACAGTTAACTTTATGCCGTTATGCTCTAATGCCGCATCTTTACCTGTGCTTGCATTTCTCTAGACTACAAATGGCACCATGTATGGTCCGTAAGTGTTTGTGTGCATACGTTCCGGTAAATTTTAACTTTTTGTAATAGATTTGTGTACCTTTTATGGTAGTAAGTGATGAAATAGACTAGTACCTATATCTATATATATTTTATTCATTCATGACATATCCTTTTCTTAATTTTTCCTTTTTGATATTTCTAGGCTATGTGGTTTGTCTACAAGTTTTATCAAATTGTCGAAAATCTCCAATAATTTTCCCAGTATGTGTGTTGAAAAAATCTGCATATAAGTGGACCCACCCAGTTCAAACCCATGTGGTTCAAGGGTCTACCATACAGCTATGTGCCCACCACTCTAATCAGGCAACAAAACATTCCTATTACCCCCAAATTTCTTGCAGACACTTTCTTAATCAATCACCCTTTCCCCAAGGCAATCACTGACCTGATTTGTGTTACTATAAGTTAATTTTTTCCTTTTCTAGGACTTCATATAATGGAGTTATATGAAGCATATAACAGGTTGAGCATTCCTAATCTGAAAATTCAAAATCCAGAATGCCCCAAATTTGAAAGTTTTTGAGCATCAACGTGATGTCGCAAGTGGAAAATTCCACACATAAGTACATAACACAAACTTTGATTTATGCATAAAGATATTTAAATTTTATATAAAATTACCTTCAAGCTATGTGTACAAGGTGTATATAAAACATAAACAAATTCCATGTTAAGCCTTGAGTCCCATCCCCAAGATATCTCGTTATGTATATGCAAATATTTCAAATCCAAAATCTGAAACCCTTCTGGCCCCAAGTGTTTCAGATACGGGATACTGAACCTGTATTCTTTGGTGTCTGCCTTCTTTGGCCAACAAAATTTTTGATATTCATCCATATGGCTATGCATGTCAATGATTTATTCATTTTTAGTGCTGAGTAGTTTTCCAATCTATAAAAAAAAAATACAGTTTATCCACTGATAGACATTTATGTTGTTTCTAGTTTCTGGATATTATGAATAAGGCTTGCTTGAACCTTCATATATGTCTTTGTGTGGATATCTGTATTCATTCCTCTTTGGTAATAGCTAGGAGTATAAATACTGGGTTTTATAATAAAGGTTGTGTTTAACTTTACAAGAGATTTTGCACTATTTTCCAAAATGATTGTACCATTCCACATTCCCACTAGCAGTGTGTGAGATTTCCGGTTGCTCTACATCCTCACCAACATTTGTTGTGCTTCTCCTTTTTAATTTTAGCCATTCTAGTAGGTATATTGCAGTATCTCATTGTAGTTTCCATTCGAGTTTCCTAATGGCCAACAGCGGTAAGCATCTTTTCACGATCTTATTGGCCATTGATACAGCTTTTTTATGTAGTGCATGTTCAAATTTTTGCCAGTATTTATTGAGTTGTATGGCTTATTATTGAGTTTTTAGAATCCTTCTGAATACAAGTTGCCAGATATAAGTATTGAAAATATTCCTTCTAGTTGTAGCATATTTTCTTAATGGTATGTTTGGAAGAGCAGAAGTTTTTAATTTTGTTGGAGTCCATTTTATTAAATTTTCTTTTAGGGTTAGTGTTGCTTGTATCCTTAGCACTCACTGCCTCCTCTGAGGTGGGGTACTCTTCTCCTTTGTTTTCTTCAGAAGTTGTATAATTTAAATCTTTATGCTAAAGCTTGTGATCTATTTAGAGCACACTTTTGTGAGCAACGTGAAGTACAGCCAAGCTTTATTTTTCCTGCATGCATATGCAGTTGTTCCAGAACCATTTGCTGAAAAGGTTATTGTCCTCCCATAAAATTATCTTTGCCTCCTTGTTAAAATGACTGAATCATACATGTGTGGTTGTGTTCCATTAAACTACATGTCTGTTCTTAGAGTCTTGAATGTTGTGGTTTTGTTGTGGTGTAAATGTGGACATTAGGTAGTATAAGTCCTTCATATTTGCTCTCCTTTTCAAAAATTATTTTGACCGCACTAGGTCTTTCACATTTCCACATAAATTTTACAATCAGTTTATCGATTCCTCCCCAAATGCTACTGATATATTGATTGGAGTTACATTGAATCTATAAATTAATTCGGGTAGAAATCAAATCGTGATATAATAAATAGATGTGGTCCTTATCCTTATGTCTGGCACAAGGCTCCTAAAACCCTATAACTTCCGAGTGAAACGAGTATCTCTTGTTACTATTAACAAGTCCCTTTTAGTTACACTTGAGTTTATGCTGATGAGGCGATTTAGGGTGAGGCCCCTCAGATGGGGCTGGTCACCAGAAAGACCAGGTGACTAGAGGGTTGACATGTCCCTCCTGGAAGAGGACTGGAGACTGGAGATTGAGCCCTACAAAAACTCTTTTTATTTATTTATTTTTTTGAGACAGGGTCTTGCATGCAGTGGCATCATCATAGTTCATTGTAACCTCAACTTCCTGGGCTCAAGCGATCCTCCTGCCCCAGCCTCCCAAGTAGCTGGGTTTATAGGTACACACCACGCCTGGCTAATTTTTCTGGGTTTTTTTTAGAGACAAGTCTCACTATGTTGCCTATGTGGCCCAAGCTGGTATTGAACCTCTGGCCTCAAGTGATCCTCCTGTCTAGGCCTCCCAAAGTGCTAGGATTACAGGCATCAGCCACTGCACCAGGCCTCAAAAACTCTCAAGCAAGGAGATCCAGAGAGTTTCTGGGTTAGTGAACACATCAAGGGAGAGTGGAACACCAGGAAAGAACAGGGAATCTCCTTGGCTCTCCCTCTACCTTGCATCTCTTCCATTTGGCTGTTCCTGAGTTGTGTCTTTTATAATTAACCATTAAAGGGTTTTCCTGAGCTCTATGAGCCATTGTAGCAAATTATTGAACATGAGGAGGGTCATACAAACCCTCAAATTTGTACTCTGTTTGGTAGGAATGTGAGTCACCTGGGTACCCCATTTGTACCTGGAGTCTAAAGTAGGGCAGTCTTGGGGGACTGAACTTTAACCTGTGGGGTCTACACTAACTCCAGGAGTCAGTGTCAGAATTAAACAGAATTATTGGATTTCCAGTTGGTTTTGGAGAATTGAAGAGTTGATGTGGAAAACCCCCACACATTTGTAAAGTGTTGTCAGAGGAAGAAAACCTCTCAGATAGCTTAACAACTTCGAGTCTTACAATGTATCTCTCCATATATGTAGGTCTTCTTCAATTTCCTTCAAAAGTGTTATATGGTTTTCAGTGTCACTTCTGTTCAACTTATTCATATTTTGTTTCAAATTATTCTTGCTAGTATATAAAAATGTAGTTTTATGTACTGTAAAATTATTCACCTTGTAGCATTTTCACAGATTCCTTAGGATTTTCTATGACCATAACCATGTCATCTGCAAATAAAGATGGTATGCGCATAATCATATCATCCACAAATAAAAATGGTTTTATGTCTTTCTTATTTTTATGCCTTTTATTTCTTTTTCCTGTCTTATTGCATTGGCAAGGACCTCCAGCCAGTGAAAAGAAGTGGTAAGAATGGTCATCCTTGTCTGTTCCTCATTTTATGAGGAAAACATCTAGTGTTTTGCTTTTAAGTACGGTTATAGCTGTGTTTTTCATAGGTACCCTTTATTGTGTTGACACACAATAGTTTTCCTTCTATCCCCACTTTTCTGATAATTTTTATATAATCTATGAAATGTCACAAATTATCAAATGATATTTATGCATTTACCAAGGTAATCATATGATTTTTCCTTCTTTCTTTCTGGTAATGTTGTGAATTACATTGTTTGCTTTTTGACTGTTGAAACAATGCTGCATGTTAACAGTATCCTATTAATATTTCTAAATTTAATTTGGCAAATGTTATTAGGGATGTTTCCCTCAGTATTTATGAAGTAAATCGGTCTGTACTTTTCTTATATTTTTTTCATATTGTCTTCATATCTTGCCATCACATCAGTTGAGAAGGGTTCTCGTTTCCTCTGTTTCCTGAAAAAGTATATGCAATAGTGGTATGATTAATTCTTCCTTAGGTGTTTGATAGAATTTGCCAGTTAAACCATCTGGGCATGAAGTTCCACTGTAAGAATGTCTTTAATTCAATTTTATGCCATTTTAATATATATGGAGCTATTAATATTTTTAAACTTTTTTTTCTATCTATTCTGGTGAATTATATCTTTCAAGGAATTTGTCCATTCTATCCAAGTTGCTGAAATTATTGGCATAAAGATTTCAATGATAGTTACTTAGTATCCTTTTAATATCTGAAGACTCTGTAGTAATATCTTCTATTTTATTTCTGATATTGATAAACAGGAATAGATGCCCCTTTTTGATCAGTGAATCCAACATTCATCAATTCATCAAATTTTTTGAAGAACAAACTTTGATTTCTCCATTGTTTTTACATTTGCTATTTCATTAACTGTGGCTCTTTTTATTTCCTACTTTCTATTTATTTTAGGTTTTAATTGCTCTTCTTTTCCTAGTTTCTTAATGTATAATCTTAGATAACTTATTTTAAACTTTTCTAATGTAAGTATTTAAAGATAAGCCTTTCCCTCTAAAACACATAAACCTCCCAATTTCTACATATTTTATTTTTGTGTATTTCCATTCAAAATATTGTCTAACTTCCTAGATAAATCTTCTTTGACCCATGGATTCTTTAGAAGTGTAAAGAAAAGGAGTATACAGTTTAATTTCCAAATAGTTGGAAAATTTCCAGATTTATTTTTATAATTGTTTTCCCATTTAGTTTCATTGTGGTCAGAGAATAATACGCTTTGTTGATTTCAATCCTTTTGGACTTGTTGAGACTTATTTCATGGCCCAGCCTATGCCCTATTTTAATAAATGATCCACTTGAAAACGATGTATTTTCCTTTCTCCTGCTGCAGAGTCGTCTATAAATGTCATTTACATCAAGTGGGTTGATGGTGTTGTTCAAGTTTTGTCTGTTCTTACTCATTTTCTGTTCTATCAACTACTGAGTAAAAAATGTCGAAAATCTTCAGCTGTAGTTGTAGATTTTTCTATTCCTCATTTCAATTCAGTCCATTTTTTTACATGCAGTTGGAGGTTCTGTTATTAGGCTCCTACACGGTTAGAACTGTTCTGTCTTCTTGATGAATTGGTCATCTATAATGTGCAAATGTTCCCCCTTACCTTTGCTAATATCCTTCTACTTGAAGTCGACCTTATCTGATGTTAATTATAGTCATTGCAGCTTTCTTGTTACTATTAAGGTTGGCGTAAAAGTAATTGCGGTTTTAGCATTGTTGACATTTGCCTTTTGGTATTGGAATACATTTTTAAATAAATGTGGTTACGTTATATATCATTTGCATGCACATTTATCACTTTATGTTTTTTTTTTTCCTAATGACTTACTACTTGCTGTTTATTTTACATTTATTTTAGACTGTGGAAACCATGTTAGACAAAAAGCAAATTCGAGCGATTTTCTTATTCGAGTTCGAAATGGGTCGTACAGCAGCGGAGACGACTTGCAACATCAACAATGCCCTTGGCCCAGGAACTGCTAATGAATATACAGTGCAGTGGTGGTTCAAGAAGTTTTGCAAATGAAGCAAGAGCCTTGAAGATGAGGAGCACAGTGGCCAGCCATCGGAAGTTTACAACGACCAATTGAGAGCCATCATCAAAGCTGATCCTCTTAGACCGCACGAGAAGTTGCTGAAGAACTCAACGTCAACCATTCTACAGCCATTAGGCATTTGAAGCAAATTGGACAGGTGAAAAAGCTGGAATAAGTAAGTACCTCATGAGCTGACCAAAAATCAAAAAAATTGTCATTTTGAAGTATTGCCTTCTCTTGTATACTACAGCAACAAACCATTTCTCGATCGGATTGTGATGGGCGACAAAAAGTGGATTTTATAAGACAACCAATGATGACCAGCTCAGTGGTTGGACCGAGAAGAAGCTCCACAGCGCTTCCCAAAGCCAAACTTGCACCAAACAAAGGTCATGGTCACTGGTGGTCTGCTGCTGCCAGTCTGATCCACTACCGCTTTCTGAATTCCAGTGAAACCATCACATCTGAGAAGTATGCTCAGCAAATCAGTGAGATCCACCGAAAACTGCAATGCCTGCAGCCAGCACTGGGCAACAGAAAGGGCCCAATTCTTCTCCCCGGCACCAGGCACCCACACATCGCACAACCAACGCTTCAAAAGTTGAGCAAATGGGGCTACGAAGTTTTGCCTCATCCACCCTATTCACCCGACCTCTCGCCAACTGACTCCCACCTCTTCAAGCATCTCGACAACTTTTTGCAGGGAAAACGCTCCCACAACCAGCAGGATGCAGAAAATGCTTTCCTAGAGTTCGTCACATCCCGAAGCACGAAATTTTACACTACAGTAATAAACAAACTTACTTCCCATTGGCAAAATAGTGTTGATTGTAACGGTTCCTGTTTTGATTAATAAAGATGTATTTGAGCCTAGTTATAATGATTTAAAATTCATGGTCTGAAATTGCAATTACTTTTGCACCACCTAAGAGTCTCTGCATTGTAACTCCTTTTACATCATTTGATTTTTTTGCATATTTATTTATATTTGAAGTGTATTATTTTTTATACACAGCCTATAGATGTATACTTTAAGATATCCACATATTAATTGGAGTGCTTGGCTCACTGACAATTAACATAGTTAATGATGGAGTTGGATTTAAATCCACTCTACTGCTATTTCTTCCCTATCTTTCCCATCTGTGCTTTGCTCCTTTCCCCTCTTTCACGCCTTCTTTTGGGTTAATTGAATATTTTTAGGGTTCAATTTCATCAACTCAATAAGCTTACTAGCTATATCTCTTCAATTTATTTTTTGTTGATTTCTTTAGAATTTATAATATACTTCTTTAAACTATCTGTCCATCTTCAGACAGTATCATACAACTTTACCTGTGAGAACCTTACAATAGTATACTTTAAAATGAAGCTACTCAAAAAAAAAAATAAATAAATAAATAAAAATAAAATGAAGCTACTCCACATCCTTTTGTGCTGTTGTTGCCATGCATTCCATTGCTTTATATGTTATAAAATCCCACGGTGTATTTTCTTTTTTTTTTTTTCAACATTCAATCATCTTTTTCTAAAAAGTTAAATGGAAACAAGTGCATTTCTATATCAGACATACATATTTGCAATTTCTGGCAGTCATCTTTTCTGTAGATTTGAGTTCCTGCATAGAATGATTTTTCTTCAACCTGAAAAACTTGGTTTGGCAATTATTGCAGTTATGCGGCTTTGCTGTCGACAAATTTTCGTGGCTTTTGTCTGTCTGCAAATGTCTTTATCTCATGTTCGCTTTTTGAATGATTTTTGCTGTATATAAAATTCTAGGCCGCCAGAGTTGGTTGTTTTTTCCTGTCAGCCCTTTAGGGATGTCATCACACAGTATCACCTGGTTTGCATCACTGCTGAGAGAAGCCAAAAGACATTTGCATCTCTGTCGTCCTGTATGTAATATGTCTTTTTCCTCTGGAGGTTTTAGATTTTTCTCTTTGTCATTGATTTTGAGAAATTTTGTTAGAGTGTTGCCTGGATGTGGTTTTCTTTTTATTAATCTTGCTTGGGGTTCACTGAGATTCATAAATATGTGGCTTCATATTTTTCACCAAATTTGGAGAAATTTTGGCTACTTCTTCAAATTTTTTTCTGCTCCATTGTCTCCCTCCTCTCTTTCTGGGACTCCAGTTATAGATATTTTAGGCTGTGTACTATTGTGCCATGGGTCACTATGGCTCTGTTTGTTTTTCTAGCCTTTTTCTTTCTGTTCTTCAGCTTGGATAGCTTTTATAACTATCTTCGAGCTTACTCACATTTTCTTCTGCAGTTTCCAATCTACTGTTAAGTAGATCCAGTGATTTTTTTTTTTAATTACTAAATTATACTTTTCTGCTCTAGAACAGCCATTTGTTTCTTCTTTATAGTTTCCATTTCTCTTTTCATTATGTTTTCCTTTAAATTCTTGAACATATTTATAAAAGCGCTCACATTGTCCTTTCCTGGTAATTCCATTACCTCTGTTGGTTTTTAATCTGCCTCTAATTTTTTTTTTTTTTTTACCTACAGACCTAGAGCATGATAATCTGCCTCTACTGATTGATTTTTTTTCTACACTTCTCATATTTTTTCACATATCTAGTAATTTTTTTATGATGCTGGACATTGAAAGTATTATATTATAGAATGGCTGCATTTTGCTTTCTTTCCGCAAAGTGTACTGACTTTTGTTCTGAAGGGCAGTCAATATACTTGTAGATTAGCATTATCCTTCTAAGGCTTGTTAGAAAGTCTTACTAGGGTAAGTCTAGAGTCGATTTTACCCTATGGATCATTTAGCCCCACATGGCCCTTCTGGGGTCTCTACTGAATGCTGTCAGTATTGAACAAGGTCTTTCCTCTCTGGTTACTTGGAACTTCCACAATTCACAACTCTGTGTGGATTGTGGCAGTTTTAGAATTGCCATTCCACAGTGATTGGTTTTTTTTTTTCCCCATGGTTTTATTTGCCCAGTCTCTTCTATGCATGTATACTTCAATATTCAATCAAAGAGTCATAAGACTCCCCAAAGGTTTCTGGAGAACTTTCTCTGTACAGCTACCTTTTCTCTTGTACTTGGTTCCACAAATTCTAACCATCTCCATCCTCCTTGGGCTCTGATTTTTGTTGCCTTAGCTCAAGAAATCTGCTGTGGTCTGCCTGAGTTCCTCCTCCCCGAATCGCGGTTGTAAAATTCCTCCAGAAAGAAAGCAGGGTAATTACAGGGCTCCTATTGCTTGTTTCACTTCTTATGGTCACTGTCCTGCTCTGCCTGTTGTCAAATGTCCACAAATTTTGTTTTATGTCTTGTCTAGTGTTCTAGTTGTGTATGGTAGAAAAGCTAATCTAGTACTAGTTACTTCTTCATGGAAATAAAGGACATTTTGAGAACCAATACAGTGCTAATAACAAACTATAATCATCTAATCACATAGAATCCACAAGTCTATTCTGCTATAAATAAAAAAACAAATACATGGGGAGAAAGGAAAGTTTTCCCTTAAAGTAGCATGCCAACTAATAAGTGCACAAGGAATGATAGAATCAGAAAAATCACCATGTGGCAGCCGTCATAATAATAATTAATTCAACCAAGAAACATCAATAGATGATAAGACTTGTAATAAATATTTTATGAGGAGTGGGGTATTTACATAGTTTCCAACTATCTCCCCACAAAATGCCTGCTGGTTACAAAAGGCGAAGGAAGAAAGAAAGGACTTTACAATGGAGAAACTTGGCAAACACGATCTGTGACAAAAACCAGTAATGGAACCAGTAATTAAAATTATGTACCACCTGATACTATGTGCTAGGTGCCGAATGTTTGTGCACCTGCAAAATTGATATTTTGAAACCCTAACCTAATCAATGTGACTATATTTGTGGAGAGGACCAGTGAGGAGATGACAAAGTTTAGATCAGGGCATGAGGGTGGGGCCCTAATCCAGCAGGGCTAATGTCCTTACAGGAAAGGAGGACACACCTGAGTTGTCTCTCTCTCCAAGCTGGGGCAGAGAAGAGGCTATGTGAGGACACAGTGAGAAGGTGACCACCTACAAGCCAATAAGAGAGCCCTCACCAGAAACTGAATTGGCTGGTGCCTTGATCCTAATAAACTTCTAGCCTTCAGAACTGTGAGGAAATAAAATTTTGTTATTTAAGCCACTCAACCTACGGTATTTTTTGATGGCAGCCTGGGCAGACTCATTCAGCATGAAAAGAGACGAGCACAGCATCACCTCCGTGACACTCTTGACAATGACGCATGTCCAGAATCCCATCGTGAGGAAACATCGGACGGAACCAAACTGATTAGACATCTTATAAAATAGTTGGTCTGTAAGCTTCTGAAACATCAAGATCATGAAAGTCAAGGAAACACTGAGAAACAGTCTCGATCTTAAAGACACTAAAGAGGCATGACAACTAAATATGATACAGGATCCTGGACCTTTTCGTTGTACCATTATTGGGACTTACAAATCAGTGGCTGTCATATCATTTCAGTGGATTATTCTTTTTATTGATAGGAAATTAGCCTTTTTCATTTAAATACTAAATTAATATTTAATATCAATGCTATCATATTAAATTTTATTTTGTCTGTTATTAAGAACACTGTGCTAACTTCCTTGGTTGAGAAATGCCTAGTATGTCTACTCTCTATACCTAAATTTTCAAATGTCCCCTGAATTTTTTGAGTATGTCTATTGTAATCATCATACACTTATAAATTCGTAATACAATCTGAAGTCTATCTTTTAACTATGAATTTAAGCTGTTTACATTTATTGCAGTTAGTAATATATGTGGATTTATTTTTACCTCCATGCCTTCTTTTTACCTCTTTTGTTTATCTCCTTTTATTTATTTTGTTGGATTGATCAAGTTTTCTATATTCCTTTGATTTTCCACTACTGGTTAAGAAGTTATGCATTCCATGGCTGTAGTGTTTACTCTTAAATTTTAATATGCTTATTTTTTGTTTATGTTGTACCTCACTCCTTCCTTCCGGATTTATTTTTCTTGCTTAGGTGTTTTATTTAATAATGCATCCACATGTAGTATCTATTCTATGTTCTCCTTTATCTAAAAATATCTTTACGTCATCCTCATCCTTAAATTATTAATGGGTTAGGTAAGGAATTATAGACTCAGAATTATTTTCTCTCAACTTCAAAGATATTATTTCTTCTTTTTTTCTTGTATATGTTGTTCTTGAGAAGTTGACTAACAATCTGACTGCTGCTCTGTTGAAAATAATCTGTGTCTTGTTCTCTGGGGGACTTTAGAATTTCCCTTTATCCTTGATATTCTTCAGTTCCACTAAAAATTGTCAAGCTTGGAGTTTAATGAGTCTTTTTGTACTTTAAAAAAAATTCTCAGCTATTATGGCTTTAAATACTCACTGTCCTACTCTGGTCTCTCTTTCTTGACATATGTTGGAGCTTCATTTTCTATCTTCCACGTCTCTTAAGTTCTCTTTTATATTTCCTAGTTCAATAATTTAGGTCCTGTTAGATTTATGTTGAAGCTTCTCAGTCTATATTTTATGTCTCTTCATTTCTCTTATAATTGCTATTTATTTCATTTTGCCATCTATACTATATTTTCCATCCTATTAGTCACACGCTGAAATACCTCATTCTATCCTCAAATTTTCTTAAGATCTCTTTTATATTTTCCATGCCTTTAATAGTTTATAGCTCTATGTACTAGAGTCTAGTCCTCTCATTCATCTGTTCTTTTCTCAGCTATATCTAGTTGATCACTTATGTATCCACTGAGAGGTTTTGTTTTCAGCTCCAATAAACTTTTTAAATTTACTTTTGACCTCTGAGAGCTGTGTTAACAATAACCCTCATTTGAAAGCATTTGCTATCATGTGTTTATACAAGACACTAATTTTATTTTCTTTTTTTCCTTTATTCTTGATCTCATCTGCCATTCCTTTCTCACCCCTTGGAAATCATTCCACAGTATGTAATATACAATACATAGTATGTAATTTGGGGTAGCTTATGGTTATGAGCAAACAGGCTGTGGCGGAGACTGGTTAGATACTCTTTCATCCCATTTCCACATCCTGAACACTTCATTTTCCAACCTTCTTCACAGTTAAGTCAATAAAATTTGGTGGAAGTAATATGAGGTAACCACACTGTATGGATGGGGGGAGAGGTGCATGGGGATGTTGGGACCCACTATGGACCTTAGTGAGTATCTCTTGTTTTCACCTGCGTGCCTCCCTAACTAGCATCCATCCCTCTTCATCTGATGGCAGCCCCTACTAAGGACTTAGGAAACTACCTAAGCACATTGTGTGCGATCTTGGTAGAACTGTTAATCATATCACCTTGCACTCACCTGACCAAAGCAGAACTAGCTACAAAATTTGTGGAGTTCAGAATGAAATGAAAATGTGGGATCCCTTGTTCAAAATTATAAGAATTTCAGTATGGCAACAGCAGAGCATTAAACCAAGCCCTTCTAAGGGCAGGGCTGTATGAGACTGCCCAGGTGATATGCCCAGGAAAGTCACTCTTCTTCTCAATGACATAGATTTGGGGAAATCCTGGAACTAATCTTTCCTAGAAGGCACCATTGGTTTCTGCTACTTAGATACCCAGAGAAGTCCTGGTCCCTATCTTTTCTAAATCTGATTCATTTTTTTCCCTTCAATTCTATCATCCTCTGCTCCATTTCCTTCCAATTAAGACTTTGACTTAATTTAACTAGAGCCAATTTCTGATGGATACATCAAAGAACCCTAAATGAAACAATGAGTAATTCCACTTGAGTCCTCTGAACGTCAGTTTTCCATTTGCAAAATAAGAATAATGACATCTACCTCCGAGGACTCTAGTTATACTTTAAAAGAGAGAAATGAATGTGAAGTGTACAGCACAAACACTTGCATGTACTAGGAGCTTATTAAATATAAGTTTTTTTTCCTCACTGCCCACTCCACCCACAGACCATCAGTAGCAAAATTTCAGGCTCTCTGTTATTCAGACAGAAGCATCACCCATCTCAGAAACAGGTCTAGAAGTTAAGTTTTTCAAATCCATCAGTTATTATGAGAATGTTCCCCTGTGGGTAGACCAAGGGGAGCCTGGCTAGGGTCCCTGCTCAGGAAATGGAAAGGAGAAAGAGCCAGTTTTCAGTTTGATGCACTTTCTAGTCACCTCCCTGAGAACATAGCAGATTCTTGGGGAGGTATTAGCCTTTCCCCAGAGTGTGGTCTCTGATAGTGATTCCAGTACAAGCCTCCCACTTTGGAAGCCTGCAGGACCACATTCTAACTCTCCCCACCTCCTAGTAAAGCGAGGGATGGATAATATGACCTCAACTCAGCCAATCAGCACCTGTCTACCAGGATTTGAACTTTGAATCAGCACGTGTGAGGACAGAAGGGGAGAGGGCTCGCTGTATCTGCAGCAGCTAAAACACCGTGCTGGTGGCCTTTTTCTTGCAAGAGTGTATCTGTATGTCCTGCTTCCTGTACCTCTTCTCCTGGGGTTCTCTTGGTCCCTGCCCATTCCCAAGTCTGGTCTCAGGGCCCCGCCATCCCCTGACACACAAACGCCCCATGACATCCTTGCACCAAAGCTCCATTTGCTTATGTTAACCACATGAGCTTTTGTTTCTTGCAAGCAAGATCTCAAATGACTACAGGGAATCAGACTCGATGCCCTCCAGAAGAGCCAGTCTTGGGGAACCAAAGTTAGGTGAAGCTTCCAGAAGGAGGGAGGACAAGAATGGGGAATGGAGTCCAGGGTCAGCTACTGAGCGGAACTGGATCAGACCCCAAGGAGAAGGAACCCGTAGCCCAACCAGGCACTTGATGGAGGTAGGCTCATTGGACCCCACCGGAAGAGATGTCATGATCTCCATTTTTCAGAAAAGGAAACTAGACTCCGTGGAGTTATATGATATGTCAACAGGCAGGAAAGCTGGGCATGGAACCACAGCTCCACAAGATGTGATTATGCCCATTTTACAGCTGAAGGGCCCATGCTTCCAGATGACAGGCAGCTCTCATTAACTAAGCAACAGCCAAGCGCCAGGCACTACTCTTGGACCCGTATTTCCCATGCCCTGTCTCGGTTGGTCCAAGAAACTCAATCTCTGTCTTTCCAATCACTGTGTCATTATTGTTATATTTCAAATCAACTGTTGAAATACAGGAATATATAGTCCCACCGGGTGCCCAAAGCAAGTTGGAATGGTTCAAAGCTGTGAGGAACTTACTCTCCAAGTGAACGCACGTAGCTGTGTCCGAGCACATTAGGGGCCAACTGGAAAATTCCACATAGAATGATACAGATTGGAAGGAAAGTAATAAAACCATGTGAACTTGAAGCTGAAGGCGATACTATTTAGTCTCACTATTAAATGCAGCAATTGTTTAGAAACTTAGACCACCAAAGAACACGCCAAGGAGGAGTCGTCTATCACTGGTACTGTTAGAATCACCAGCACAGTGATACTGAAAGCCAACTCAGCATGAGTCAGTTTTAGTTTTTTTAAATCCCCTGCAGACAACACACCCCTGACTGCCTGCTCCCCCCTCCCTGCCCTTGGTGTGATATTTCCACTTACAGACGAAAGAAACTGGGCTCTGGATCCAGCCATGTAAAGCCACTGGTACAGAGTGAAGGCGGGATTCAAAGTCAAGGGTGCAGAGATGCCAACTTCGCCTTCCTCCCACTCCGCCAGGCTGCCGGCCTGCCGGTGCAAAAGCAGAGGCTTCTTCCTGTGTGAGATAAATGTCCCTGCCTCCTCCGTCCCCTCGCTGCCTGTGAGGGGGCTGCTCGGCAGACTCTCCCTGCGAAGACTCACGCTTGTCCTAGGAGGGAGACCAGCTCCAAGAGCACAGCCAGGGAAGAGCTGGGTTCCAGGCTCCGCCCGGCTGATGACAGGCTACGCGGTGTCACTTCTAGACTGCCTCACCTGTGCCCTGCAGGTGCTCGTGTGTGCGTGGGTGCGCCCCTACCTCCCATGGTCTGCAAGTCCTAAGGGGTGGCGCCCCAGCTGGGAGGGACGGCCCTGCTTCTGACCTGAGCATCCGCGGCCGCCATCTGGAGGGACAGCACCGGGCCAAGCCGAGGCCGTGGCGGGAGCCTCCGGGGAGCCAGCAGCACCATGTGTCTGCACACCCTCACTTACACTGAGGAGCCGGGTATTTAGAAAACAGGTTGGTCCCCAGTGCGCCATCTGGGGCCAAGCTTGCCCGGCCGCTGCACCATATTGAGACAGGCGCCGGCTGAAGGGACCAGCGTCCCCTGCTGCGCAGTGTTTGTTTGGTTTGGGGCTTTTGTTGTCTTTCCTGTTTTGGGTTTTTTTTTTTTTTTAGCAAATTCAAATGTGGCTTCCTCGCTTCGAAAAGCAGGCTCGATGGCCCCACGGAGCCACCGGAGGGAGAGAAGGACGAGGCGGCGTGGGATTTGCACGCCAGCTCTGGGCGAGGAGGAAATAATCCCGCCTTACGCACGCTGAGGGTGTTTCCTCTGTCAGGCACTTGCCTAAGCACTGTGTATATCCGTATCTCATATACATATGATTTATGTGATTTCTTTATTCTGCACTACAATCTTACGCGGTAGATACTATTACGATTCCATTAGATAGGCATGGAAACGGGAGCACAGAGAGGTTGAGTAACTTGCCCATGGCCGCACAGCAAGCAATGATGGAGCCCAAGCAGGAAGCCGGGTTTAGTCCACATCCACCCTGGCTGACCTCTGGGCCTTCTTTCTGTCCCTTACATGTGCTAAGCTCCTCTCTAGACCTTTCCAGCAGATTCCACACTTGGTTCAGTCACTCCCTTCCATGCGCCCTGCTGTATTTTCCTTTGCATGCACTGCCGGCCTCTGCAACCACCTTCCTTGCTCTCCCGTTTGCTGTCCCTGTGGCCCTCGCCCAGACACCAGTTCCGTGCCTGGCAGGGCTCGTGCCCACCTCGCTCACCGCTGCATCTCCTCTGCTACTCGGCCCACCACAGGTGCTCAAGAAACCATTGTTGAATATTGGATCGAGAGCACCTGCTCCCTCTTTCTTCTCCCGGCCTCAGTTTCCCCATCTGGAAGACGGTCCACTGCTCTTTAAAGTGCCTGTCTGGTGCTGACGCCCTTTGGCCCAGCCCTGCAGGTGCTGCCTCCTGAGCACCTGCTGGGCAGAGCTCAGCCCCCCATCGCCCCCTCAGGAGGAGGGCCCCCCCCTGCTCGGGAGCGATCATCCCACCCCTGGTGAGTGGCTGCAGCCGGAACTGGGTTTGGAGAGCGGCGGGCCGGCTCTGTCCAGGAGCGCTCGGTGAACGGGGGCGCTGAGCAGCGAGGGAGCACTCATCACCACCGTCATCTCGCTCTCTCGGTGCTCCTGCCCGGTTGCGGGTTGCCTTCTCGCTTTAATTTTATTTTTTTTTAAGAAAAAAAATTGCTTTCTGGAAACTAAAGCAAAATAAAAATGCCAAGAATTAAAAATGCAAATTCATCCAAGATGTTTTCTGCCCAAGACAGCAATGGCCACATGGCTCGATAACATTTTAAATGTTAAAAAATGGGTAATTCTCAGTAAAAATCAAATTTGCCAGAGCCCAAATTTAAAACGAATCCCATATAGCACTCGGGCGGCCGGCCAATATTAATGAACAACAAGTCCCTCCGGAGGGTTACGTACTATTAAAATGAGGAGAAAACACGAACTTCGCATACGAAGCGCGGGCCCCTAGGATTCTGGAAAACTCGGTGGGCTGCCCGTGACTCCAGCTGAGCCGGCGCCTGGAGCAGGTCGCTGGCCCTCCCTGCACTGGGTGGCCTTGCCCATAAAATGGCCATATATACCATGCACCCACCGACGTGTGAGCGCCACGAGGGCAGGGTGTTGGGGACCCAAGTTTGTTTGAAGACCAAGACCGAGGGCCATGGGGGCAAGGGGAAGCGGCACACACAGGGACGGAGGGGCGGGCCCGTCCAAGGCCACACGGTGAGTCAGAGGCGGAGAATCCATGTCCCTCCCAGAGTCGGCATTGTTTGTGGGCTGACGTAGCCAGCAAGCGGGTTCACTGGCATCACCGCAAAGCGTTGGTGTCCTGCGTCCTCTGTCCCTTTAAAATCGATCCAATGGGAAGAGCTCTTCCCCGGCCCGGACTGTCCCCCACAGTCCCGGAGGGCCCTCGCGGTTCTTGAGGTCACCCAGGCAATGTAAGTTCTAGCATCACTTTAAGTTGACAGACCCTGTGTCACCTCAGCCATTATAAGTACCTTGTGCCTTGCCAGAAGCAAAACTTCAAACATGATTTACAGTTAACCCTTTTCCCCTCCCCGGCAGGGCCAGCCAAGGCGGGGGCCTGCCCCACCCTCCCCTCCCCCATCCAGGGCAAGGGTCACCAGGACTGGGGGAGCCCTGGGGGCAGGAGAGAAACGAGGCGAGAATGTCATAAGCTGGCTTCTCCCAATCTCAGCCGGGGACCTGCGTGAAGCCAGCTCTGGCCACTTGTTCCTTTCCGGGAATCACACCCCCTCCCCCCGAAGTCCCCTTGACTGGGTGGATGTGTCCTGATGCCAGCCGGTCACTCCCCCTTCCACAGCCCCAGGAATCCCGGATGCGCCAGCTTCTCCCTGCCGAGTCTGGTTTAGCAGCCCAGGCCACCCGGGGCCAGCCCCTCACCACGTGGAGCCCACACTGGTCCCTGGGACACACACGTGGGCCCTTGGCCTGGTGAGGTCCTTGTCAACACAGCCGGCTCAGCTCTGGCTCCTCCAAGAGCTGCCGGGCAGCTCCGGCTTCTCTCAGACAGGAGCTGGGCGGCAGGTCCACGTGTCCGCTTTGCAAGGGACAGACAGGAAGTGCCTCGCACTAAACCTGACGTTGGGGAGAGGTCACCTCACACCCCCACGTGCTGGGGAAAGGACTGGGCACACCTCAGCCCAAGGACTCTTTACCCAAAACTTCTTCTATTCCCCCAAACCCATGTTTTTATATTCTCATTGTGAGTGGAGAGTTTTCAAAACCCACGTCAATTTCCCTTGGAAAATGTGCATCTCACACCGGGACTTCCCTTAGGAAGGTAAGAGCTCTTAGGCCTTGATGCTTCTCTTGAAACTTCCAATTTCGCAAGCTGTCACAGCTTTTTTTTGCTGATTGGTATGTTTCTTGCAGAAAAGAGAAAGAGAGAGAGAGAGAAAGTAGCAGATGAGAAGTTTATGACACCAACAGGACAGATGATTTTTGCAAATTTTCTGAAGTTAAATAAAATACGATACTTTGGAGACTTGGCCTTTGGAGACTCAGCGCAGCCACATAGGCCCCCTGCCCCACAGAAACACGCCAGGCAGGGACTCCAGCCCCTCCTCTTCCCCACCTTCATGGACAGCCTCCCTAGGAACAACTGCCCCATCGCTTTATGGGTGGCTGCAATGACTCTCAGTTTACAGGTGAGGAAACTGAGATAGTAGGAGTGGCTTCCCGAAGTCGCACCGATATTAAGTAGAGGAGCTGGGATTTGAACCTGAAGTTGCGGGGTCCCGGGCTGATGCTCCTTCCCCTCTTCCACCTCTGCCTCTAAGGAGAGAGCCACCAGACCAAGAGCACCCTGAAATGACACTCCTATGTCTTTGCAGGTGCCTCCAGGCCCCACCAGGCCTATGGGTGCTAAAGCAAGCAGCAGGACTCACGCTTTTCCTTGTCCGCACCCCTGCCCCACCCAGGATGCTGCAGGGGTCTCCCCTTCAGTGCACCTTCCCCCAACGCCCTCGCTGGGCCATCCCTGGGCCAGGCCATGGGGACACCAAGAACGACAAACTGCGGACCAGCCTCAAGCAGCCACGCCGGAGTGGCCAGCCCAGGCGTGAGAAGCAGCGATGCCCGCCACCACTGGGAAAGTGCGGGCCGGGCCCCACGGGCTCTGGTTGTCCGGGCAGCCCCCACACCCAAGAGGAGGTCTGCGCTGCTGCGGGCAGAGGGTGGGAAACGACCTCCCAGCAGAGCAGGGGGAAATACTGCCAGAGCCCCTGTAACAGCAGCGGAGGGTGAGCCCTGGGGACCGGAGACGCAGCCCAGAGTGGGCCAGCACGTCCCGGCAAGCATATCCAGCTCCGTTCTATGGCTGTGCTGGTTCTACCCTTGAAATCACTTTCAAGGATTTGTAAAGGCGGAGAGTAAAGGCGGTGCTTCTGCAAAGTGTGCCCTGAGTGCTGGGGCCCAAGTGTCTCGGGGCCTGGGCAGGGTCTGCTTCTCGGGCCTGAGGGCACAGGCGCAGCCCGAAAGGGGCGTATGCAGAGAAGTGACGCCGCCCCATCTGCCCTTCGGAAAAGAGAGATTTTGGCCACAGTGTGTCCAGGGAGAGGCTGAGATACGGAGGCTGCTGTGGGGGCCAGCGCAGGGTGAGGCTGGCAGGAGGGGGAAGCGTGGAGCCTGCCAGCTGCGGCACCAGGGAAGTCCCTGGGTCAGGACACTGTCCCATGGCCATCGACCCTGCTCCTCCACCGAGCCCCAGCTCCGGGATGGTCAACCAGGCCAGGCCCCGCAAGACCCTGTGGCCACGCGCTCCGCCCACTCCCAGCAGGAGCACTTGGCATTTCCCCACGGGGCTCCTGGCAAAGGGTCTCTCCCCACAAGACAGTGAGCTCCACTGCTTAGCTGGTCGGTGGGTAAGTTGGTTGGTTGGTTAGTTGATTGATTTTGGTTAGTTGGTAAGTTGATTGATTTTGGTTAGTTGGTAAGTTGGTTGGCCAGTCTGGTGGTTGGTAAGTTGGTTAGTAATTTGGTTGGTAGGTTGTTAAGTTGGATAGTTGATAGGTTGGTAAATTGGTTGGTTGGTTGACATATTGATTAGTTGGTTGGTATGTTGGCTAGTTGGTAAGTTGGTTGGTAGTCTGGTTGGTTGATAGTCTGGTTGATTGGCTGGTGAGTTGGTTGGTCCATTGGTTGGTTTCCTTCAAATCATGATCATGTACAATATGATCAGTGCCATGAATGTAGCAAGTCTATAAGAAATGTCTCTTGAGTACTCTCACATCTGCATTGTCTCGCTTGTTCTTCCAACATTTCGATGCTCCAGACAGGGAAGGAAGTGACAGCCTCCAAGTCACAGCTGAGGAAACCCCAATTCCGAGAGGGATGGCCACCTGCCCACAGTTCTGCCACCAGGAAGAGGGACAGAGATCCCAGCCTAGGCTCCTTTATGCCCAACCTAGTTCTTTCTAAGCTTAGTTCTTTCTACTTCTATGCATTAAATTCTGCTGTCATGCTGGGCCTGGATAGGCTGTCCCCTGGAGGAGGGGACAAAGGTTCGCTACAGGAACATCATGGCTCATGAATGGCTCTGGATTCCAGGATCCGAGTTCAAGTATGCTGGCTGCCTTCTGAGCTGTGGCTCCCGTATTCCATGGGCCAGGCTCTCCAAGACCCCCCTGGGAGAACTGCCTGGCAAGTGTGCAAGCCGTCAGCCTCCCAGCGCAGAGGAAAAGCAAACAGGCATGGAAACTCCACGAAGGACTGCCAAACCAGCAGTCACGCACACCACCAGCGGAGCCTGCCAAAGGGGCCGCCGTGCGGCCTTGACCGGCAGGGCGGGCGGGGACAGGTAAAGGCAGGAAGGGAGAGCGGGTCTCTCTACGGCCCCACACGCAAGCCCCAGCCCACCCCGCAGCCCCTTAACCCCCACCCTTGAACAGCTCTGACTCCCCCAGACCCTCTGGGTCACGCTGGAGGCACCGAGGGCTGTGGAGTGAACCGCACGAGCTGTGAATCAGCCAGGGTTCAAACCCTGCACGTCAGAGGCAGAGCCGGGCCGGGATCCAGGAGGCCCTGGGCCTGCGCCCACCCTCACCCACGCCAGGGCCGCCGGTGGCAGCCGTGAGGAAGTCTGACTGTCACAGAGCTCTCACCGCTGAGGACTGCGAGGAAAGCCTCCGCGGCCACGTCCAGGAAGAAAATGAGGGGAAATAGCATGTTTGCTCCCTACTGCTAATCGTGCGGCCTCTGGGTTTCCTCGGTCTGTATTTCTGGTCCCCGGGTTTTGCGTAAGCACGTCGCCCTCCCGCCGCTCTGCAAATGCCGACCGCAGGCCCGCCCTCCTGCGGCCTCAGCGCACCTCGCGGTCTGCCCGGCCTGGACGGCACCTGAAGCCCAGACACTTCGAGTGCGTGTGGCTCTACTCAGTGGCTACCTCCCACCACCACTGCCGGCGGGAAGGGTGCCCCTCAGCACCCACCTGCCTTCACGCGGAGCCAAGTGAGCCTCCCCTGCCACCGGCCACTGTCCTCCCCCAGCCCCCGGTGTGCAGGTGGTGCGTTCCCAGCCAAGACCCTGCAGGAACAGGGAGACGGCCCCCGCCCCCACGGCTTCAGTGAGCTCCAGTCCCTGCTCCTCCACCAACTAATTGGTCTTGAGCAAGTCCTCCTACCCACGTGATCTTCGCGGAGATGATGGTAGCATGCCCTTCGAAGCATCTTGCAGAGACATCTGGAAATAGTTTAGCACAGACCTGGGCATGGGGCAATAACAGTAGCCAGCACTTACTAGGGCTCGCCGCGGACAAGGCACTACTCCACGCGCTTTCCAGTTGCTGTTCGGTATAGGCCTTGCAGCCTTCTGCTGGGGCTGGCTCTTACATTACTATCCCTGCTCTGCAGATGTGGAAAGTGAGGCACAAAGGACTAAGTAACTTGCGCAGGATTTTACAACTGGTAAGAGAAGGATCGGAATACCAACCGGGTGGTCTGGTGGTGAGGTCCACGCTCTTGGCCACCGCCCAACAGGCCCGAGGAGAGAGACCCTAATGGTCATCGTCATTACTACTCCCGAGCTTGGTGCCCGCCGACGCGGCGGCTGTCAGTCGTGCTGTGATATTCCGAGGCTGATTCTGGGGAATAAGCCCAGGCTGCCTCTCCTTGGGCCGAGGCAGGATTCTCTCTCTGGCACTGTGCCTTGGAGACATGATGGACACGTAGAGGGAAGAGAAACCTGAGCTTACAAAATCAACCTTAAGAACACAGTTTCCCAAAGTGAAAACTATCAACAAAGACCTCCAGGGGTGCAGCGCTCCTGCCGCCAGCCCCTGCCAAGCCCAGCCACCCAGCTAGCGGGAACGCACACGCGCTCGCTGTTGCGACCTGCCCCACTTCCCTCCTCTCGGCCCCCGTCCCGGGATAGGAAATTAATCCCTCACCCCTTTCTTCCCAGCGTGCGGGCTGGGAATGCCGGGGCTGCTCCACGAAGGGAGAATCTCTAACGAGAGCCGGTTCCAAGGTAAACAGAAGGCTCCCACCGCCCGTCTCCGATGGCCTGTGAAAACAAGACATCCTTTCTCAAGCGCATAGCGTGTGCGCAAACCAGTGCACGCGTGTGTGTGCGTGTGTGTATGTGCGCGCGTGCCCATGTATGAATGTGTCTGTGAGAGTGTGAGCTGCAGAGGAGGGATGGTTCCAGGAGCCGCCACCTGGAACATCATCGCTAAGCATCGGGGAGGCCAGGTCTAAAACCTGCCACTCAGAAGAAATGCTTCTTAGAGTGAACCCTGGGGAAAATTCCTTCTCCTCTTCCCACTTCCTTCCATCGGTTCCCAAAGCCCTTGGGACAGAAAGCCCAGAGCCCCTCCCAGCTGTTTGTGCTAGGGAGCAGAGTTTTGATGGGGAGGGATGTGCAGATTGAGTCCTCCGCCCCCACGAAGGCAGCGCCCCGAGGCCGGCTGTGCCGTCCCGCAGACCCAGAGGCGGGGATCCGATCAGATGCTGGAGCGGCAGGAGCTGAGGAGCCCACAGGGCCAAGCTGATCATTTGGCAGCTGGGGACACAGAGAGGGGAGGAAAAGAAGAACCTAGCCCAGGCTGGCACCTACAACATGCCACTTGCCTCTGTACCCACTGTCTTCCTGAGCCCATGACATTCTTTAAGACGAGTGTCCATAGAGGCCCGGCAGGAAGCGAGCGCCGAGAATCCAGGCCTGCTGACTCCTGGCTTAGTGCTCTTCTGATGCAGCGTCTCGTGGCCCGGGACGTGGTTTTCCTTACCGTGTGCGGCGCGGTGGGGCGCTTTGATCTGGGACTGAGGGTCAGGGAGAAGAGGCACGTTTTTGACTCGGTGGCTTTTATCATTGGTGGTCGTCCGTATTTGACCTGCGCGCCAAAGCCAGCCTGAAAAGTGTATCGTCGCCCCTTTCTTCCCTGGTGGTCTTTGGCCGAGTCTCCTGGTCAGTGCAAGCGGAGTGGCCACCAGCCCGAGGCCTCCTGGGACTGGGAGGCCTGTTTGGGGGGCAGGTCCCGTGTACAGCACCTGGCCTGGTCCCTGGAACTCCAGCCTCTGCCCCTGCTTGTCCCAGCTCCAATTCCAGCCAGCTGCCTCTCCAGGAGGCTACCACGCTTGGAGCTGGGGGTCCTTCACGCAGAAGATGAGAGACCACCACAGAGGAGAGGCCAGGGCTGAAGGAAGAGTGTAGGGCCCTCTTGGGGACAGCCCCCTCCATGCTCTCCCCTCCCGGGTCCTGCCTTCTCCCGCTTCCCTCTGTCCTCCTCCCTTCCCTCTGCCTCCAAACCGTCTATCTCTCTCTCTTCCTTAGAGTAGGGGCTCATAAATGCTAAGCTGTCACCCCTCTGCTCCTCTGCTCCCCGTCCCTCTCCCCAGGAAAGGGCAGTACCTGGAGCCTGCAGCCCACACAGCATCGGATAAGCCCGCAGGGATTACTAGAAACAATTCCTTTGCCCCTTTTGCCTACAAATTTGGCAACATGGAGGAAGCCACTGTAGGCACCCGGCCTCAGAGAGAGTGTGGCCGTACGCTGCCGGGTCACCCTGTTAGGCACGACTGCGCCCCCGTGCCGGCACGTGTGGGTAAGTGAATGGGACAATGACAACAAATGAATATTATAACAGTGTTTTTACATATGAGTATCACAATAAGATTTTCTTGCTTATTATTAAAATGAGTATTATAAAAAATTTTTTTTGATTGCTTTAAAAAGCTTGTTAAACTTACTGTATCAGACACTGACCTAAGCACAGAAAGGTTGAGTAATTTGCCCTGGAACACACAGTTATTAATAGCAAGGAGCAATCGCTTCTCGGCCTTTTGGCTAAAGTCAAGTTTATTAATAGTAAGGAGCAGACCTGGGACTCAAGCACATGATATTATAAAAGTATAGAAAGTACATAAAGCATATATATAAACACACATCATACCAATATATCATATGGCATACATAACAATGCAAAGAATATATATGTATATAGCATATCTAATATTAATATTTTATATAATTTATATACAATGTATACATAAATTCATATGTGAGCATATATGTGAACAATTATTTGTTTATGTATAACATATAATGTGTATATATTTATATATAAAATATTTAAAATATATAAAAATGTGCAAATGAGAACATTATAACACTATAAACTGCCTGGAAATGTCACTGACCACGTTGGAAAGTAGTGAGTTCCCCGTCGCGGGAAGTGTGCAGGCAGAGGCTGAAGGGCTGCCCATGGAGCCGCTGGGAAGGGGCCCCCGTCCAGGAGACGGAGCGCAGAGGACTGTGCTCTCAGGGTGGGCCGGGGAGGGCGCTTGGCTTAAGTGTTGGCCCAAGCCAGGTGGGTGGGTCTGAACCCAGGGAGGACAGAGACCAGAGGAAATGCCAGGTGCAGCCAGCCTCACCTTCCTGTTCTAAGTCTGGGGTTCCAGGTGGCCTGGGAAGCCCGGCCTGCGCGGACCGATCAGCCCTGCTGCGGAAGAGGAAACAGCTGACAGCGGCACTTCGGGGTGGGAGCCCGTGACCCGCCCCTCTCTCTCACCACCATGCGTCCCCACGCCACACTCCCCTCTCCACAGGGCCTGCAGCAGGAACGAGGTCGTCCCCGCGGCACGGGCAGACCATGGGCAGGAGCACGGCCTGCAGAAACGGAGCTGGCGCCAGCACATGGCAGCTCTGCTTGGTACCAGGGCGTCGGGGAAAGGATGCTAAGAACTGCTGCTTCCTCATTCTGAACGCTCAGACCCCCGGGGAGTCAGAGTCAGAGAGGCTGGCTCCACATCCCAGTCCTGTGCTTACAGGGCTGGGGAAGCCGCTTGTTCTGTCTGAGCCTTTCTTTTGTCCTCTATGAAATGGGATGATCCCAGGCCCTACTTCACAGGGCTGTTGGGAAAAGTCAACGAAACGCTGTGTCTAGCGTGGCCGGCTCAGAGCCCGGCGTGCACGTGCCCAGCAGATGTGCGGTCCCTTCCCTTTCCTGGGCCAGCCCACGAGGACATATGGGATATGAGAAAGCATGGGGATTGGAATCAGAAGGTTCTCATCCTAGGCCCTCCTGTGTCTGCACCACTGGCCCTGTGATCGAGCCCCCTTGCCTCTCTGGGCCTCATTCCCTGTCTGAGAGACGGAGGACTCACGTGCACAGCGAATACAGACCACCTGCGGCGTCAGCCTGAGCTGTGCTTCCAGAACCTCTGGGCTTTGGACTCGGTGCCTTCAAAGTAGCACAGGGACCTCTGAGGCAAACCAGTATCTGAGAACCACAGCACGAGGTGGTGCCTCACGTAACGATCTATTTTCTCCTATCCCAGTAGCAATCCTGACAGGCAAAGGCCACTGGGTCTATTCCCCTACAGGTGGGGAAACAGAGGCCCAGGAGGCTGCATCACTCCAGGTGGTGGGGAACCTTCTTTGCTTTGCCTCCAGCTCAGTGCATTCCCCACCCTGCTTTTGCTTTTCCACAGAAAAAAAATATAAAATAAAATCATAATAAGAAAGCCATGACTCAGACACCTCTGTCTCCCCCAGCCCAGGGCAGGCCCCCAGCACCTCTCAGATCTGTCAGCTCTTTACAGCCATCCCAGCAGTCCCTGGGTCAGAGCCCCCACTCCACGCTGGGTGCTCCTGAGAGTGACAGAGGGAGACAGAGCTCCTGTAGCATCTGGGTCTCCCCTCCCTTCCCTTGCCCGCGGTCAGAAATAAAAGCCCTTACTCATTTTTGTAAGGAAGAGCCAAAGCAGGGAGTCGAGTCGCAGTCGGCCGGGGAGGGGGAAGGTGGGGGCCGCCTGTGTTGTCTCTGGCATCGCAGCAAAGACATGAGAGCCATGACGCCACCCTCTGTATGTCGCCTGCTCCCTGTTTCCTCCCAGAGCGGTTCCTTATTCGGGGAGCATCTGACTATGATCACCGCTCCATTTGCATGAGAAGTTCTTGGGAGGGAAAAAGAACTTGTCACATTTCTCCCACAAGAGTGTGTTCACACCAAGAACAAGGGAGATGCCAACAGTGGCCTTTGCCGTCACCAGAAGTGGCAGCTGGGTTGAAGAATTCCTCCCTGCAGGCACATTTTCCCCTGTCTCCCTACGGAGTGACTTCTCTCCAGGGAAAGTGGATCTCCCTGTCACCAGCACGGCCTCGCCGCCCGCCCTCTGCACTCAGCGCCCCAGTTAAAAACATGTCCTGTCTCAGCTACAGGTTTATGAGGCCCTGTTTCAAGGATGACAGTCTCCTCTCCGGGCGAGAACAGGAGAGCCAGGGCCAACTCTTACAAAACAGGCTTCTTGGAAGGAAGCCGGTGGGGGTGGGGAGGGAGACCCGCAGTCAAACTAGGACAGCGTTTCCCAGGAGGAGCCAAGCAAGACTCCACATGATTTCAATCAGGGAAGGACACCCGGCTGTTAGCCACTCCACCTCCCAGCCAGAGCCAGCAGCATCCACATGTCTGCAAAACATCCTGTCTCCCCAGGTGCCCTGGCTCTGCCCACTGCTGGCCCTCCCTTGCCCCTGGGGCACACCTGAAAAGCGCTCCAGCCCTCACTGCTCTCCAAGGCCAGTCGTAACGGCTCAACCCATTCACGCACGAGGATAGTCTACAGAGTATTTGATAGCTCACGCGGTGTTGGACAAGAAGTGGTGCACGGGCCCTAAGCTACTCCTGGGCTGCTGCTCCTGGGGGGACGTTTCCGGGTGTTACACAGGAAGTGGCACGGTGGCCCTGTTTGTACTCAGGGGGGGATGGGTTTCCAGAGGGAACTCCCAGCAGGAAATCAAAATGCCTCTTTGGGTCAAGGAGTGGGGCAGGGGTCCAGACACCACGGGCCATGGGCACGGCAGATAGAAAGGCTCCAGGGCCAGGGGCCAGGGCCCTCAGGTCCAAGACGCAGGGAGCTGCAGCAGCGCGGCCCCACGCCTCGGTCCCGAGATACTGCTGTGTGCGGCGGCAACAACAGAGAAGATTCGGCAAGGGAGCCTGGGGTCGTAGGGGAGACCCAGGCCACAGAAGCTGACCCGATGGGCCTGGAGCGGTGTCTGCTGGCCTCTCCAGCTCCTCAGTGGGGACAGACGGGAGTCCTCGCTAGGCTCCCTTCGACCCCCTTTCTAGCCAGTGCTAACTGCAGGGTGCTCTCCTTCTGGAGTGTGGGTCCGGTCATGTTCTACACGTCCCTAGACCATTGTTGCTAAGCCCCCAGGTTCAAAGCCATCCCCAGGACAACATGACTGCCCACATGTGTCTGGACCCAGTGGCTCCTACCTGACTCTAGTCACAACTCACACCAGCTGTGAGCCAGGTGTGTAGGCCCCTTCAGAGAATTCCAGCTGAGCAGCCTCCATGGGACACCTTGGCGTCACCATTCCACGCCAACGCTGCTGCTCAGAGAACGTCCTCCCACTGGAGCCAGCGAGGGGAACATGGGCTACGCACTTTCTCTGCGTCGCCATCTGACCTTGGCCATCCCCTTCCCACTTGGGGGCCACACTGTCCTCGGCTGGTTAAGAGTAGCGTGGCCAAATGACGTCTGAGCCTCCTTTCTGCCTGTTTCCTCCCAAAGCAGTTCCTTTTAATCTGGCATTAAAAAACCTGAAATTCTGCCCTCTGAACTCGGTTCTCAGAGAGGTGAGTCTGGTCTAAAACTTGGACTCAGAGGGAAGCCCAGGGATTAAGCAAGTTCATGTCGACAGGGATTCATTCCATTATCGCCAGGCAGAGGCACAGCCCAAATCTCCCAAAGCCTCCACTTCCCCCACCTGCACGCTGGGGCAGCCTCATTCCGTGTTCTCTGGTGATCTCCCCTCCCTGTCTGCCCCGGATCCACCGCTGTCCTCCCCTTAGAGCGTCCTCTGTCCTTCTGCAGGGCCGTGGCTGTGTCCCTCCCCTTGGAAGGGGGGTAGGCTGAGGTCAAGGGGATGTCGACGGGGGGACTGAATGGAGCCTGGAGCTTTCAGACCAGGGCCTTACCCTGGGGACTAGGGACGGCATCAGGAGGGATGAGGGTCCCTGTGTGGGACTGTGCCCATACCCGTTTTCGTGCAGTGCTTTAGTCGAGTTCTTAAGTGTTCTGAGACCTGGAAAAGGCTCAAAACCAAAGTGAATAAAAGCACGGAGAAAGTTGGAGGTGTTTGCTCACTGGTTATTCATTTGGGCACGCAGCACTATATGGAGTGGGGCCTGCAGAGGGCTTGGGGCAAGGAAAGAGTGGGTATGGCCAGCTGGAAGGCCCTGGCAAGTAACCAGTGGGACAGGGATGAGTGGCTCTACTTGACAGATGAGAACACTGAGGCATGGAGGGTTTAGGCAACTGGAGAAGGTCCTATGGGGTCCTGGTGGCAGCTCACAGGGTCTAATACACTATACACCTACAGGGTATTAAAATTTGCTTCTCACAGGGTCCCCATCTTCCAGGCACTACAGGGGTAGCTGTGGGAAACCCCATGCATCTAAAAAAGGAATGCATGACCCACCCTCAAAACCTGCTCCCTCCTCCAGCTGCACACTGGGGCTGCGAGCTCCTCAGGGGTGGGGTGATTGGCAGCGCCAGACACATAACAGCAGGTGGGTGGTCTCCTGGATAAATAAATCCATCATCAGGGGAAGGTGGCTGTGGCCCATCAATGACACGCTGGACCCTCCTCACCTGGGCCTGGAGGGAGCAGACTGTATCTGCATCTCACACCAAACCTTGCCCCCAGACCACAGGACGGAAAATCAATGTGGTGTCAGACAAATTAATTGTCGACGGGCGGAGAGTTAAAAACCATAGCCGAGCTCGCGTAGCTGTTTCCAGTGGACAGAGCTCGGAAGCACCGCCGGTTTTTCAGCTCAGGAAATATGGCCCCCATCAGTCGCCAGAGAGTAATTACCCATTAGAGCAACAAAATGCCAATGTGCTGCTCTCCCCATTTGAAACGAGCAAACTTTTATGATTTGGAGGGAGGAATAAATTGCTTTAAGTATGACATGTACTAACAGCTGTGCTCTGCCAGAGTGCCCTTAAGAACCCATTTTAAATAAACACCTATAGGGTATTAGAATGTGCTCCTCGCGGAAAGGCCTTCTCCCAGGGATTAAAGCCCAGCAGTCCGTGTGCAGCAGAGCCTCTCCCCACTGACCCCTGCCCGCCCTCCCCGCCCCTCCCCCAGCCAGCACAGCCAGGTCTCCAGAGCGGATTTTCCCTCCCCTATTTCTCCCAGCTCCATCCCCTTCTGTCCAGCCATGGCCACATCACCGGCTCCCTCCTGGGCAGCAGCAGAGTCCCCCGGGCATCCCTGCCTCTAGGCCCACTCGCTCTGCCCCAGCTCCTCCTGGCTGCCAGAGTGAACCTTCCAAAGTGCAAATCCAACCACAGGACGCCCAGCTCAAAACTTACCAATGCCTCCTTAACACCTCCAAGATCAAGTCCACGACACTCGCCCACGGCTGAACTTGCTACCTCGGCAACCACCCACCGGCTCTCGACTCCGTGGCTCCAGCCCCGGTTCCTCCTGCCTCTTGTTCGAGCTTCAGACCATTTACTGCTTCTCGGCCTTCTCCACTGGACAGTCTGGAGGTGCCTCAAAGTCACCACGGCTAGGACCAGACTTGTCACCTCAGCCCCACTTCCCCGCACACTGCCCCCTCCCCCTGGCTCAGCAAAAGGTCCCACCTTCCAGCCAGCCAGGAACCACGTGCACGTGGGCCGTCCAGGCCCCGTGGGTCTCACTTCCTGAACACCTCCCGCACCACCGCCCTCTCTCCAGGCTCTCATCATTCTGTGCCCGGACAACCTCCCAAATGGCTTTTCTGCCCCTAATTTACCCATCTGTCCGCCAAGGCAATGCCAGCCGCTGTTACAAATAAAAAACACAGTTTCAGAGGTTTAACATGATAGAGCTTATTTCTCCCTTGTGCAACCATTCGGTGCAAGTGCCCTGGGTGCACAAGTGCTTTTCCTGCAGGTGGTGGTTCAGACACTTGAGTGCCTTCCGTGCTATGGTTCTGCCAGCCTTCTCGGACTCTCAGACTCTCTCTGCTTACAAAGTGGAAGAGAAAGAAGGCGTGCAAAGGCTTCCGTTCTTAAGCGCCTCAGCCTTCTCCCTAGCGCCCCACTGGCGAGAGCTGGTCACATGGCTGCTCGGGATGCAGGGGGTTCTGGGAAGTGCAGTTCTTCCCCTCTCCTGTGCATAAGGAGGCCAGTCCAGCAACCTCACAGCACATGCGAGACGCTCTCGGAACAGGTGCGGCTCACCTGCCTCTTCCCCACCCACACGGGGCCCTGCGCTCCCAGCAGGCTGAACAACTGAAAGGTCTCTGAATGCACCCAGCCTTCTTCCCACACCTTTGCACAAGCCATTCCCTCTGCCCAGCTCACCCGGAACCACCCCCCCTTATTCAGATGACAGACCCTTCGCCGTCCCTCCAGACTCCATGCGCTACCCGCTCCAGACCTCCCTCTCACCCAAACAGCCAGGCTCACCCCTAGGAGCACCCTCAGCCCCCCTTTGCACACTCCCGACCCATCTGCAGGCATCGGCTCACCCTGGGGTGGCAAGGGCTGAACACAGATTCGGGTGTCAGCCACATGGGGTGCTAGTTGGGGAGCCGAAGGCCCCGGGTGCTGAATGAGAAGCTCGGGGTGGACAGAGCAGGGAGAGCCCCTGGGGGAGCATGGATGAGTACCCCAAGAAACAAGCTCCAGCCGAAAGATAGTACAAAATAATACTGGCCTAAAGGAGGTGGGTGGGTCCGTGTGCAGGGGACGGGGCCACGGGTGACTCAGGGCTGTGGTGGCAGTGGATGGTCCCTGCCACGCTCTCCAGAGGGTGGGACTCTGGAAAATGCACCAGGGAAACCACAAGGGATTGAGAATGTTCTAAGCCCAAATGCCCGGCTCTGCGGGCCGGGAGAGACATGTTAACTGACAGCGCGAGTGCAGCAGGGAACGCAGACAGCACCCCAGTCCCCTAGCCCCCCGGGCAGACCTTAGACCTGAGGGCGCTGGACTCCAGGGCATAATGCTGTGCCCTGTCGCACTCTTGGCTGGGCTGTGGGCTGGACATTCACACAGCACCTCCCTCTGCAGACGAGGGGACAGAACCCCTGGGCGGTGGCAGGCCCCGCCCGAGCCCACAAGCCCTGTGCAGCTCCGAGGTGCCAGCAGTGCACACACAAGGACTCAAGGATGGGCCGCCCCGCCCCCGCGTGGCCACCACCTCTAGGTCATCACAGCCGAGCTCCCAGGCCAGCCCTTCTGCCGCTCTGCCACAGGGTCCTCGGCTGGGGCAGGTCCATCCTCACCCTGGAGCTGCGTCTCCCACCCGCTCCTGGACGCTGCAGACGGGGGTTGCATCCCGGCCCACGGAGAGGAGGCCACGCGGGGAGCATGATCTGGGCCTCGCAGGGGAGAACTTTACCTGAAAGCTTGAAGGCTGAGCAGGAGTAAACTGAGCAGACAGGAGAGGTGCTCTCGACGGAAGGGGCAGAGTGAGGGGACATGGCAAGGGGGCAGGATGCGGATGCAGGGAGGGAGTGAGACCCTCTGGGGCCCGGCACAGCGCAAGGCTGGGTCTGGGGGCGTGGAGGAGCCCGCGGCACTTTTCTCCAGCAGACGTGGTGGTCACAGCCATGTTTGGGAAAGAAAACGAGTTGGGGTGCAGCTGCCCCCCCCCAAGCTCCCAGCCTGCCTGGCGCCCATGGATTTCCATCCCCCACCACGGAAAGCAAGCCTGGGCTTGCTTGGAACAATCCCAAATCAATAATGCATCTTAATCAAATAGTAGCAAGTCTTTAATTGAAACCAATCATGGAATTGCATTCTCCTCCCTTCCAAAGAGCTGTGCTTCTGATTAGGCAGACAGGAAACAGCCTACTTTCCCGCCCAGGGACGTGGGGTCCTATGCAGGCCCCTTCCCTGCTCCACGGCTGCAGAAGATAAGCTCCATGGGGAGGACTGTGGGCCCCCAGATAGGGCTGGGGTCCCGGGCTGGGCTGTGGGTTTCCCTGTGTGGCCCCCAGAGAGCAGAATGCACTTGGGGACACCTCCCGGGCTGGGGAGAGGCTCCCTGACGTGGCTTGGCTGAAGTGGCCACCCGCAGGTAAGGGCCGTTCTCACCTGGGCTCCCGAAGGGCTGAGGCTGGGTGTAGCTGCCTCTGTCGCCCCAGCACCTGCTCAGTGGCCAGTTGGAAGGATGGATGGATACCTGCAGGGGCTCGGAGTGCCAGGAGCTGCCTGGGAGTGGCCTGGAGCGGGGGACTAGGGAGCCAGGCAGAGTGCCGGCAATTGGGCCCAGCCTCTGGATCTCAAGGCCACTGTCCTGTCACGGCCCTGATGAGTGCTAGCCAGGAGCGCCCCATGGGACACAGGTCCTCGGGCGTCTCTCCACAAGGGCTAGACCTGAGTCATCTACTCTTTCACCAAAGATCTTCCTGACCAAGCATGCCTTCAGCCCTGGCTTTGGCGATGTGAGTGATCCCTAGAGAGTTGAGGCCGCCTGCCCCTCACAGGCCACCGGGCCTCATCTCCCTGGGGAGCCTCCTGGGGCCAGGCGTGCGTGTGTAACCACATCATGCCAAGTCATGGAAAGAGGTCTCGCCACGTAAGTGAGCATTCTGCCCAGTGTCCTGCTCACCTAGTCACTCCCTCTGGACTTCCGAATCTTGCCTCTGACCGTGAGTGGGGTCCACCTGGACCCTCGGAGTAAATGGTGTTAGCTAGCGCCATGTCCACGTAGCACTCAGTCCCTGCTCCCTCCTTCCGGGCGTGCTTGGCAACATTGCTTGAGACCCGGATCCAGCTGTAACTGCAGGCTCACCAGAAACAATAAACTCCCTTTTTGTTCAAACCCACCGGAATTGGGTTCTGTTGCTGTCATTGAAGAACTCATAACTAACATGGCATGGAGGGCCTCTTAACCTGGGCTTGATGACAAAGTCACAAATGTATGTGAGCATCATAGAACTCAAATGCTGGCCTGAGAACGCTCCAACTTCACATCACTTACAGCAAATGCCGGGTCACTGAGTCACAATCCTATTGAAGATGACGACCCTTTTATAATATCAAAACAAAACAAAACAAAAACCTCACAAATCCCCACAAAACAATACCTGTGCCTTTAGTAGCTCTTGACTCAGAAAACAAAGAAATCAGCAAACTTGCAAAATGAATTTGTGGGGTTTTTTTCTGTATCAACAGCATCTGCATACATCAGGAAAAAGCAGTCACTCAGACACACGTGAGAATGTTACGCATCGTCCCGAGACGCGCTCGGCCACACGCTCTGCAGCCCGCCGCCCATCCCCCGCGAGCCGGAGCCGGCCTTGCCCAGCTCCTGGGGACAAAGGTCTCCAGCCTCAAGCTCCAGGTCCCCACACCGGGAAACGGGTGGGCACCCTCAACCAGGGCAGCCAGGGGACTCGCTCTGCGCTGATCCTGCCTAATTCTCCTTTCCCGGCCCCTCCTCCCCTCCTCCTAGAGGCCCGTACCTGAACGTTCCTGACGTCTCGTGTCTTGTCTTCATCTGCGTCCTCAGTGCCCCACCGGGGATAGAGGGGATGGAGGAGACGTATGGAGGTACTTGATGAGGGGAAACCTCTTCCTAGTTGGAGTCCACACGAGACGTGGATTCCCCATGGCACGGCACTTCCTGTGACACTTCCTGTGTAACATCGTTAACCTTCCCCAGGGAAGGGCTTGGCCATTTCCCACCCGGCACTGTGCTGAGGCCGGCCAGGCTCTCCAGGGTCTCCTCCGCCCACTCCCAGCCTCGCCTCCCCCCTTCATTCCTACTCCTCCGTTCCTACGGCTTGCTTAGCCAGGTGAAGGCACCTCCAATTCTTCTACGATGCCCGGCTCCTCTGTCTCTCTGTCTCTCTGTCTCTGTCTCTGTCTCTCTGTCTCTCTCTCTCTCTCTCTCTGTCTCTCTTTTTGCTTTCTTGCTAAGAATACTCTGTGTCTCACTGGGGAACCACTTTCACCCCTCCACACCCAGGCTGGACCTCACGCCCTCAGAGAAGCTTCCCTGCCTTGCACAGCCTCAGAGTTAACCATTCCACCACCGCCCGCCCCGCCCCCGGGGCCTCCTGGACCTCTGACCACTGGGAACTCACCCCGAAGTGTGAGGCCATGGCGCGTACACAGTGCCAGGCCTGCTAAGGGACTCCGAGTCTGTGGAGATGGAGAGGGCTGAGTGCACCAAGTTGCAGGGCAGGGAGTCACAGCTGTCACAGCTAGACAAGAGCAAAGTCCAGCATCTTCGTCGTAGAGGTGAGGGCACAGAGGCTCAGAGAAGTGAGGGGACTTACCTAAGGCCGCCCAGTAAAAAACTATCACAGCCAGGATTCAAACTCAGATCTGAGTCCAGAGAGAGGATTAATGCTTTTCCCACCACCCCAGGCCAATCCTGGTTTCATGGAGGTTACTGAAACAGCGTTTTCGTGTTAGGCCTCCAAACAGCTCTTCTGACTTTTGATTTCAATCTCGAGGTCCCTGTAAACTGGGATGGCTTGTTTTTCCCTCTTTGCTTTGGCAGCTAGGAAGCTCAGAGCCAAATTAATAGCAAGCATAAAGGACACATAGCGGCATCTTATAGACTAACCTCTCCCTGCTTCATTTTCTTTCTCTTTTTCTTTATCTTCCCTGATTACCTCACTTACTAATTCTTTTCTCGTGTACTATGTATTGCATCCCTGTAGGTGAAAGGCATAGCATAAAGAACTAAACAGTGATGCAGCAGACATGGCAACACTGGGCTCAGAGCTGCTCCTCCTGTCTCCCGCTCTGTTGCTCTTCCCAGCCATCGCCAGCACCTGGCACCTGCCTCCCGGTCAAGGACAAACCCTGAGATCTTCCAAGGATATAGTCTCATCACCCTTCTTTTATTTTTCCCAAACGTTGGAAATTTGTCTGAAGACCTGGCGAAACATTTTCCCAGCATACAGCATACACATAAAGCAAAAAATGTCCCCTTCCATCCATTTCGCCCGTTGTTCTTGGGAGAACAAGAAGAGTTCAAGAAGAAAAGAACAGAAGTGCACTTCATTACCATAAGAAGATGCCGTGAACAGAATATGATTCACAGAGGTCACTGAGTTCTGACATGCACATTTTGCTAAACAATTACCTATTTTGTGCATTGTCGTAAACTGTGGCATCTTCCATAAAATGTCCAAATGTTACTGAGGGTGGAATTGGACCTCGGGGCCCTATTTCCTGCCACATTACAAGGCGGTAATTAGCTCAGCGCAGAGGTCCCGTGCCTCCCTCGGCGGCCCCAAGTGTCGTTGCCTTTCACAGTTCTCCCCTCAACTGCAGCAGCAGGTTGCAGACTCGGAGCCCCGGAAAGCCCCGTCTCCCAGACGTCATGACACCGTGCAGAAAGAGGCCGTGGGCCTGGACCGACCTCCCGGTGGGGCGCCTTGCAGCAAAGGGGTCCTTGAAGGCACCCTCGAAGGAATGCACAGAGATTCTGAAGGAAATCGGTCCACATGGCAGTAGCGGGACACCAGACGCTACTCCATGTGCCTCTGAGCCCCAGCCGATGGCTCCCCAGGCAGAGCAGTGACCCGTCCCCAGGAGAGGCACTCAGGGTCCTCCGTGATCAGGCGGCTTCCTCACTTTCCATCTCCTTCCACGCAGGCCCTCACGCAGGCAGTTCTCCCACGGTGGCACCCCTGGCGGCCTCGGTGCCTGTATCCTGCTGTTCCCACTGCGGCTTCCCCCAGACCCACCCTCTCTTGGCAAACGCCCTCGTCATCAAGAACCCACTCCCTCCTTCACTCCTCACCTGCCGTGGCCTCAGCACACTTGGGCCAGGGCCCCCCTGTCTCCCTCGGCCCCACGACGGGCTCCGTCTGGCGAGTCCCAGCGGAGGGCAGCAGCCGTCAGTCCCAGCCTCTGGCCCTGCCGGGCAGGCAGCGGCGGGGCGGGAACCCACACCGGTGCTGGGACTGGTGAATGTCATAGTACAAACTTACAAAACCAACGTTACTAATAAATCACACTTGTGATACTTTTGCATTCGTTGCTTGGGTTCCGTTTCAGATTTTATTTTTTAAAGAATGAAAAACTTGGTTTGGTCTAAACTATACGTATATATGTGCATCGCATGAATCTGACATCGGCTCCCCGAGCAGGTGGGCGTGGAGGGGCGTTCCGAGCCGTGGGAGCCCTGTCGCGTGCAGCTGAGGGGCTCATGGGGAGGGGAGAGGCCTGAGCAGGCTGTCGGGGCGGGCAAGGGTGGTGTCACGGGCCCCCCCTCTGCCAGAGGCCACAGCTCCTGCTTTAATTTGACTCTCAGCTTGACTATTATCGGTATATAGAAATGCTACTGATCTGTGTATGTTGATTTTGTAACCTAAGACTTTGCCAGGCAGCCCCCATCTTTCCAGCCACTCTCTCCTGGTCCCGGCGACCACGCCGCCCCTCGCCCTTTCAGGCCTGCGGAGGGAACGGCTCATACCTTCGCTAGCCCTGGGGACTTCACCAGCCCCTGTGGGCTTCGGTTAGCTTTGCCCACAGCTTCGTAATTGTCTTTCCCTCACCCTTTCCAGCCACCCCTCTGAGCGAGCCATCTGTGCCCTGCCAGGCCCCTGACCGACGAGCTGACAGCCCTGACCGATCCACTCAACCGGGGAAGGACGAGGATTCGAGTGTGTGGTGTCCCTGCGACAGGCCAGCCACGTTGCCTGTGTCCTCCCGTTTAATTCTCGTAACTATCCTGGGATGCAGAGGAAGAAACTGAGGCACGGAAAGGCAGAGCGGCTGGTCCGAACACAGCTGGCAGATGGCAGAGACGGGACCGAGCCCAGGTCTGGCCAATGGCAAAACCCGCTCTGTCACAACTGGCTCCCGGGGGACAGAACACAGGGGAGCGGAAGCCACCGCACCTGCCCGTCACCGAGAAAGAGGAGAAACGGGTGCAAAGCCGGAATTATGCGGGTGACACAGCAGTGACGGGGGGAACAGAACATTGTTAAAAAACACAATGGCTCCGAATTCTTGATTTTTAAAAAATACTATTTTTTTTTAGTCTTAGAAAGATCTTTTCTAAACTTGTTGTGAAGCAACATGACTAAAAGCCATCCTTCCGTCCAATATGTGTAAGGAGATTCTTGAAGGGTGGTCACTTTTGTTAATGATGCTTACTGGGGGTTTGGGGGTGTCAGGATTTGTGGTGGTTGAGGTTTCCTTCTGCTTCTTATCTTTGCACTTTCATATACTGCTTGAAATTTTAAAACAATGAACATGCATCATTTTGTGAAAACAATAATCATTATTCTAAAAAGTAAAAAAATGGGGGGCTTTTTCCAGCGCCGGGAGGCAGCAAGCCGGTGAGGAGCATTTGTGCGTTTGTCTGCCGTGACTGCAGACCGGAAAGGAGGTGTCGTCCCCAACGCCACCTTGAGCTCGGGCGCTGGCCTGGCCAGCCTGGGCTACCTCTCACATCAAAGCGGGTAAGGAGGCTGAGAGTATCTCCACCCCTAAATGCAACTTTGTAGGAATCATTTCTGAATTCTTGATTTCGTGATATAGAAACCTGCTTGTATCGCGTGCGAGAGCCACATGTCTTGCTGGTGAAAGCCTTTCTGGCCCATGTGAGGGGAATGAAGAGAATCTGTATTTCCTAGCGAGCCCCAGAGAGCCCCATGGCATCCAGCTGGGGTTCCTCCCCCAAAATATATTTGACACCCCCTGGAGGGAAACAGGACCAAGCCCCCATCTGCCCACGCACGTCAGGATTCTGTGTCCCAGCCCGTGGAGAGAGCATCTACTAGAGACGGTCTCATCTCCCAGGCTGGGTCTCGTAACTGGCTGTGGCTGCAGGAACAAACTGAGAAGGATTTGGGGTTACGACGGGCCTCGTGGGGAAAGGGCAGTGACTGCTCCGTGAGGCCTGCCATGGCTGGGAGGCACTGGGGCAGTGAGATTGCTGGCAATTTCCATGCGGTTCAAAGTCCTCGCATTCAGCAACTTAATCAAAACATTTGTCGTATTAATTCCTCGAGATAATTAAAATTGCCTGGAATGTTGCCAAGTGGCATACAGTCTCCCCAGTTTTCCACCTTTCCTGCCCTCCTCCTGCGAACATCTGAAATTCAGTTTAGGCGTCCATTCCTTTTGTTCAATCAGCTTTAGTGAATATAATTTATATACAACAAAATTCACCAATTTTAAGTGTGCAAGTTGGTAAGTTTTGAAACGTGTGTGCAGTCCTGTAACCACCACTATATTCATGATATAGAACATTCCCATCACCCCCAAATGTTCCCTCTTGTCTTTTAGAAGTCAGTCCCCTCTGCCTGCCACCTGGTGCCTCCCATCCACTAGGCTGCTCTCTGTCACCATGGCTTTGCCTTTCCTAGGATTTTGCATAAATGAAATAATGCATATAAGAGTCTTTAGCGTCTTTCATTCAACATATGCATTTGAGATTCACTATGTTCTTGCATGTGTGAGTAGCCCCTCTTAGCTTTTTATTCCTGACTGGTATTCCATTTTGTTTTTCCATTCAGCCACTGATGAACTTTTGGGATGTTTCTAGGTTTTTTTGGCTATTATGAATAAACTTAGGGAAAGCCTGTGTGTGGGCCTCTGTTTTTATTTCTCTCGGGTAAATGCCTAGGAATGCAATTATTGGATCATATGGTAAGAGTGTGTTTAACTTTGCAGGAAACTGTGAAACTATTTTCCAAAGCCATGTACTGTTTTTCATTCCCGTGGCAACACATGAGAGTTCCTGTTGCTCCCCATCCTTTTTAGCATTTGTTATTGTCAGTCTTTTCTACTGCTAGCAATTACAATTAGGATGTGGTGATTTCTCTCTTCTGCTTTTAGTTTTCATTTTCCTAACCAATAGTGATATTGAGCATCTTTTCATGTGTCTGTCATATTCATAAATCTTCTTTGGCATAGTGGTTGTTCAGATCTTTTGCTTGTTTGTGTCGTTTGCCTTTTATTATTGAGTTTCAACAGTTCTTTTTTCACATATTCTGTATTCCAGTTCTTCGTTAGATATGTGTTTTGCAAATATTTTCTCCTAATCTGTGCTTGCCTTGTCATTTTCTCGAAGAGGTCTTTTGAAAAGCAAATGTTTTAAATTTGAAGCCCAATGATCTATTTTTTCTAGTTCATGTATTTTGTGTTTTATTCTATAAATCTTTGGCTAATACAAGGTCAAGAAAATTTTTTCCTACATTTTCTTTAGAACTTTTTATAACATTAGCTCTTATGTTTAAGCCTATGATCCATTTTGAGTTTAATTTTTTTGACTATTTAATTTTGTGGTGGGGGAGGTGAAGGTTGAATTTTTTTTTACACAGATATCTAGTTTTTCATTAAATTGCCTTGTGAACTTAGTCTGAAATCAAGAGAACATAGATGTGTGGTTCTATTTTTGGACTCTATATTGTAGTCCATTGATCTATAAATCCACCTTTATGCTAATACCAAGAGACTTGATTATTGTAACTTTACAGTAAGTCTTAAAATCAGATCATGTGAGTATTCTAATTCTTAAAAATCATTTAGGCTATTCTAGGTCCTTAGGATTTGTATATAAATTTTAGAATCAATTTGTCATTTTCTATTTTAAAATCCTGTGGGGATTTCAATTTGATTGCTCTAAATATATGGTTAAATGTAGGAAGACTAAATATAGAGTCTTGCAATCCATGAACATAGTATATGTATTTTTTTGGATCTTCTTTAACTTCTCTCAGCAACATTTCATAGTGTTCAGTGTGCAAACATGCATTTTTTATTAAATTTGTTCCTTAAAATTTATCTAATGGTATTATTTTTTAAATTTTCAAATGACAATTATTTATTGATATATATAGAAATACAGGTGACTTTTGTATACCGACCTTGTATTCTGTGACCTCACTAAACTTATTTATCAATTCTAATAGCTTCTTTGTATATTCCTTGGTATTTGGTACATGGTGTTACCAGGGAAGAAAGACAATTTTAAAACCATTTTATTTCTTCCTTTCCAATCTGAATAACTTTTATTTCTATTTTCATTTTATGACATTGTCTAGGACCTCGTATATAGTGATGAATAGAATGGTTAAGTGCAGACATCATTGTCTTGTTCCTGATCTCAGGGAAAACATTCAATCTTTTACCATTAAGTATAATGCTATCTGTAAGCTTGTATAGATTTAAGAAGTTCCTTTCTATAGCTAGTTTGCTGAGAGTTTTTAATCATTACTAGGTGTTGAATTTTGTCAAATACATTTTATGCATGTATTGAGGAGATCATATGGCTTTTCTTTTTAGTCTGCCAACACAGTGAATTACATTAATTGACTTCTTAAATTCCTGAGATAAAACCCACTTGGTCATGATGCATTATGATTTTATATATTACTAGATTCAATTAGCTAGAATTTTGTTAAAGATTTATGTCCAAGAAGGATATTAGTCTATAGTCTTCTTTTCTTGTAATATCTTTTTATGGTTTGGGTACCAGGGTAATGCCAGCCTCATAAAATAAGTCAGATTATTCCTTCCTCTTCTATTTGCAGGAAGAGTTGGTGTACAATTAATATAATTTCTTTCTTAAATAGGTGGTAATTCACTAGTTAAGACTGCTGGCCTTTGAGAGCTTTTTGTTTGGTTGATTTTTGTAAGTTTTTAACTATAAATTTAATTGTTTCCAATACATATACAGCTATCCTGGCTGTCTATTTTTTTCTTGAGTGAGCTTTGATAGTTTTGTGTATTTCAAGAAACTTGTCCATTTCATCTAAGTTGTGGAATTTATTGGTATAAAGGTGTTTGTAGTATTCTCTCACTATGTTAATATCTGTGAGATAGGTAGCATATGTCCCTTCTTTCATTCTTGGTAATTGGTATTTTGTGTCTTCTTTTTTTTTTCTTGATCAGTCCTGCTAGAGACCTGTCAATTTTATTGATATTTCAACAAACTAGAGTTCGAATTTATTCATTCTCTCCATTATTCTTGTTTTCTGTTTCAATGCTTTCTTTTCTTGTCTTTATTATTTCTTCTTTCTGATTATTTTTTATTTAGTTTGCTCCATTTTTTTCTGGTTTCTTAAAATGAGAGATTAGATTACTGATTTGAGACCTTCTTTTTTAATGTAAGCATTTAATGCCATAAATTTCTCTTTATGTACTTCTTCAGTTGCATCCCACAGAGTTTGATATGTTTTGTTTACATTTTCATTCAGCTCAAAATACTTTTTAATTTTCCTTGTGATTTCTCCTTTGACCCATGAACTATTAAGATGTATGGTATTTATTTACCAAATAGTTTGAGAATTTTTCAGACTTTTTTTTTGTTACTGACTTCTAGTTTAATTATATGATAGTCAGAAAACATATTTGTATGATGTATAGCCATTTACATTTATTAATATTTGTTTGATAGCCCAAAATATGGTCTGTGAATGTTTCTTGTTTTCTTAACTAGATGCCAAGTTGATAGTGTCAGTTGAAAGCAAAGTCTTCTACATACATATTCATTTTCTACCTATTTGTTCTATCAAGTGTCAAAAGAGGAGTATTGGAATCTCCAACTGTAATTGTGGATTTGTTTATTTCTCTTTTATAATTTTATCAGTGTTTGCTGCATATAAAGTTCTGTTTTTAGGCACGTACGCATTTAGGATTATTATAGTCTCTTTGTGAATGGCATTACTGTAGGTGTGCTGTCAACTCTTTTGTCTGAGGTCCACTTAGGTGGAGCAAATGATCTTGAAGTCCATCGGCCCACCCACTTCCATTTTCCAAAGCAATTACCGAGAAACAAAATAAGATTCAGAAAACTAAAACCTAAAAGCTATTCTACCAATATATTTTGCAACATGACACTAGAAATAATTGAAAACCACATGAATTCAAGGCCACATTGATAACTCAGTAAGAGCAAAATATAATCACCCAAAATTAAGGAAATTTTAACTCTTTGCCTACATATTTGGCAATGAGAATTTTTTGCCAAGGAATATTGTCAGGAATTTTGCAATGTTTCCATGAAGTCAGACTTTCTGATAGAATGCTAAAATAGAGTCCTTAGTACACTCTAGTAATGCACTAAATCTAATTTATGAGACCTTTATTTGAGTAATCTTTAGTAACTCAGTGAGTTACTATTAAGTAGACATCAGTCATACATACCAACGAAAATAAATGGGATTGTGGATCATCTGCTGATAAGAACTGGATTTTGAATGTACATTTTTAATCAGTTTGTGACTGTACAGGAGTCTCTCACCTGCCGCCAGTGGGCCGTGGACCACACATTGAGAAACATCTCCATATGAGGACCCATAAGAGAAAGTGCTTTCAGATTAAAGTGCCAAGAAACACTTCACTTCATTTGAAGAACTACTAGGATTCTTTCCGCACTGATGACTGTACTCATTATATCCTTTTTCCCATTGACAGCCAGGAAGCTCAAAGCCAAACTTGCAAATCAAGCTGTAGAACTCTGTGCCTTGGGTGTTTGCATTTCACTTCTGTTCAAACCGGCACTTGCCATAATCATATTGTTCATATTGTTCTAATTTATCCAACACATTTCTTATCAGACATCTCGCCTCCTTTTTGTTATGTATGTGTGTGGAGCAAGTCGCTGGCATGAATAAATAAATAAATGCATGTCTCTGTCTGAGGGTCGCTTTAGATGTTCCTACAATCCATGCATGCTAAATTCCTGACCACAGCTTTTCACTCTGTTAGTCCACTCGGACCCCTTCCAAGTGGCTAAAAATACTGTTGCATATTTACAAGCCTAACCCTTTTAAGTTAGAGGAGAAACAAAGTCAGCTTCCTGCCAGTCTTCCCAGCATGCCAGCACTGTGGGATGGCAGACGCCGCCAGGGCCTGGTGGGTACAAGGTAGCCGAGGAATGAGAAGCCATCCCAACTGCCCGGCATCTCAGGGAACCCAGCTGCCGTGGGAGGTTTTGTGTATTCTCCTAGAGCAGTTACCAGGGTCTGGAGTCCCAGTGAACATGACATTGTAATCTCCGTTATGTTTTATTTATGGAGAGCTGTGCCACGGCTAGGGTGTGTTAACAAACAAAGATGATTGCTTCTGAGCCCTCTCTCGTCCTGGGGTAATTAACACAAAGTAATGCACCAGTTGGGGGATTCAAAGAGTCCACAACCTTTCCATAGGAAAGTGGTCTACAACACTCAGGCCAAAGCGGGGAATTGAGGGAAGCCAGGATGTGTTTTATCTTTGGTTAAAGGTGTATCATTAAAAGGCACTGGCATAATTATTCTTCCCTTTAAAAAAAAAAATCCATATAACATTAAGAAAACTACAAAGTATAAAATGTCAGGGGCAGAGATGTGTGGATTTGCAGCTGTTAGCAAAGTGGGCCAGGGGCTCCCTGTGTATCTGGAACGGCATAAATTAAAAATATTGACTGCAACCAAAATAGCATTTGCAATCAGCTCAGTGTTGCAATGTGTTATACAGACCATTTGCTTTTAAAAAAATTAAAATATGAATCAAACTCGGATGACAAAGAAGTTCAACTTCTCAGGGAAAAAAAATCAAATACATCATCAAAAGGTCACAATCTATAGACAAATTGCTGTTAAAATTTATTAGTTGTTTGCAAAATGTACTGTTGATCATTGGTAACTGCTAAATGCTTGGGCGCCTCTGACAAAATAAATAAATAAATAAAGCACTCTGCATGCATTGGGGTGGGGGGGCTGGGGGGAATGTGAAAAAGTACCTGGAATGCTAAACTCCAGGGGGTGGGGGAGACGGGAAAGTGAGGGAGGTAGAAAGAGCTGAGAACTGAAAAGGAAAGAGAAACAAGCACTTGGCACAGCAGATTTGTCCTTGCTCCTTTGTGAAACCCGAGATGACCAATAACCTGAAAAGCACAAAACCAGAGCATCTAAACATGAACCGCCACGTGGGTCGGTGCTGGGAGGGTCGGTGCAATTTGGCTGGCAGTTCCCCAGGGCCCCCAGGCCACTGATGCGCATGCGCGCCGGGGGCCGTACCTGCCCATTTGCAGGGAAGGCAGGGCTCTGAACGCCCTGGCGGCAGAGACCGTTTCAAGGCCAGATCTGCACCTCCAGTGCCCAGCAGAGCTCCAGGCACCCAGCGGGGCATTTGGGGGACTTTGCAGTTTGCTCCCCAACATTTCTTCCAGCCTTCCAACAGCGGGCAACAGCCACAGCCACTTCGCAGGTGGCACTCTTCTGGCCAAGGAATCGGTTCAGGAGCAGCCGAGTGGTGCATTTCAGGCTGATGACTAGTGGGGGAAGTTGGCTAGATATTTTAGAAAGGAGATTCCACTCCTGTCTTCCGAGAGGTTTCATGGTATCCCAGCAGCCAGCGCCCTCTCCCCTCCAGGGCCCCGAGAGGCGAGGGCATAAGGGTGGAGTGGGCAGGCGAGTGAAACGCGCAGAAGGAGATGAAACTGGATGGATACGTTGGCCCCAGGTATGAAGGGTCTGAATGCTGTGCGGAAGCCCCAGGCAGTGTCCCCTGAAGTCAGGTTGGGGCTGTGTCACTGCCTCCTGCCCAAGGGGATGGAGGCAGAAGGGATATTCCCTCCTCCCAGGCCTGGCCCACGAGGATCCCTACATGTGACCCTCTGCCTCTTCCGTTGCAAATGGCTCAATGCAGAGGACTCAGCAGAGACCCCCTAAGGCCTCTCTAGAGCAGCGCTATCTAAGAGAACTTTCTGGAGTGATGGAAAGCGCTGTCTTTGCTGTCCAGCGTGATGGCCATTTGCCACCTGTGGCTATAGAGCACTTGAAATGTGGTGAGTGCAACTGAGGAACTGAATTTTTAATTGTGCTGGTTTTTAATTAATTTAAATTCAAATATTTCCTTGCACCTGCTATATTGGACAGTACAGCTGCAGAAGATGTCATCTAAATAGGATGGAATCCCCACGTAGGAAGCTGTCCACCCTTCACTTTAGGGGACTGTGACGTCAGCAAGAAACAAAGTTTGCTATGTCCAGTCTTTGGGGTTTCGACACTGTTACCCTTGGCATGAATTCCCCAGCTGCCCTGATGCTCAGCCCTTCACACACCGCAGCTTGTTCAATCATCTCAACAAGCGGAGGAGGGAGGTGCTGTTATTATCCACATTCTAAACATGAGGAAACTGAGGCACAGAGTGGTCACACAGATGAGAAGAGGCTGCATGGGGTTCCAGGCCAGGAGGGTTCCAGGCCGGTGGCTCTAGAGCTCCTCTGAGGCTAAAACCAAGACCCACGAGGGAAGCTCTTACGGGAACTCAGAGTGGAGGTGGTGACCATATTGGAGATGATCCCCGAAGAGTCCTGTAAGCTACAGGGGCTCAGAGAAGGTAGGTCCTACGTCAAAAGTTTCCTGTGCAGCCCGCAGAGCGGATCCCTGGTGCTCTCGTTTCCTGGCACCAAACTCTTTCCTGCCAAGCTGCTCAGACAGTGCCTGCGAGGGGGAGAACGGCTGACTCTCGGGGGCTCTGGACAACCCACAGGTGGGTGTCCCCTGCACCCAGCAAGCAAGACACCTCCTCCTTCTCCCATGCACAGCCCTCCAGGACCCGTCATGCTGAGCGCCACAGGGCACGGTGCCAGGGCAGATGTGCCCAGGGCAGGACAGCACCGCAGAGTCTGGGCTATGGGAAGTCCAGGAGACGGGGCAGAGGGGACCTGTAACGATGGTCCCACAGGGCCCGTGCGGGAAGAGACAGAGACATTCCTGAAGGAGGGCACAGCATGGGGGCAGGTGAGGTGTCTGGAAAGTAGCTTCCAGTGCTCCGGGGGCATTAGGGCTCCTCTGAGGGATGTCCTGTGGCAGCTGGGGTGGACTGGGAATTGCCACTGTGTTTTTGATTGTTTAACACATTCGTCACTTTCTGACTAAGGTCTAGGGACGTAAGCTCTCCAGACCCTTTCTTGTTTGTCACTTCATCAGTCCTCCCAACCCCACTTTGCAGAGAAGGGGACAAGAGTGGATGGGACCTGCCACCTGGAGTGGCGGGGGCAAAGCTGGCGGTGGACATGGGGCTGAAGATGCCAAGCCCAAGGCTCGCTCGCTGGCTGCACCACCCTGACCTCCACCTGTCTCCCTGCCTCCCTGGGGTCGAGGCTCAGAAAAGCGGTGGGGAAGAGGCCAAGGCCCTAGCGGCCAGGTGTGGGCAGAGCAAAGGCAGCCCCAAGAGAAGCGTTCAGCGACCCCCACACACGGGGCTTCCTGGGCGGCCCAGAAGCTCTGGGGAGCTGTGTTGCAGATGCACACTCTAGCGGCCCCAGGCCTGCCACGTCATAATCTCTGGGCAGCACGAACCGGGCATCTGGTGTGGGGACAACCTGACTAGCAGGGTCTTCTGGGGCCACATCTTCAGGGAGCCTGCAGGGCTTCCTCCCTGGGCAGCCCGGGCCTCGGGACAGGGTCAGCCCTTCCCTAGAGCCCCAGGAATGGTGCGGGGAGGGGCGCTGGGCAGAGGGAGCAGGGTCTCTGCACAGAGGGGAGCTCATGGGGTGTGCGCCCTGAGTGCGCGGTGCAGGAGAGAGAGGAGGCGAAGAGGCAGGAGAGGACACGTGACAGCGGAAGGACAGTGTGAGACAGTGACGAGAGGGCAAGCCGGAGAAGGAGGCGGAAGGAGACGCGGGGAGAGACAGCCAGGCTGGGGAGAGAGCAAGGCGGCGCAAGCTCGCCAGCGTGGGCGACAGGTGAGGAAGCTGGGGGAACCGAGGCTACGCAAGTTGCTCCCATCTGCCCGGTCTTCCCTCCCCCTCCGGGGAGAGGGCCAGGTCGGCCGCAGCAGCTGCGCACCCCAGAGCTGGCCCTCCCCATGTGGCGGCCACCCCCTGCCCGGCCGCCAGGCGCACAGGGCTGTGCCAAGCGGGTGTCTCGGGGTGCCAGGCGAGGCTCCCCTGAGGCGCGCACATGGGCGGCGGGGATGGTGGGAGCCTTCACCGACAGCGGGCGCAGAGCAGGCAAGAGGCCCTCGGGTGCTCTGCAAGCGGTGGGGTGGGTAGAGAGTGGGAGGCAGGGAGCGAAGAGGCTGGAGTGACGGGGGAGGGGGTCAGGGCCTTTCTAGAAACACGGAGACCACAACTGGAAAAGGAAAAGGAAGGCAAATGGAATTTTTGGGGGGGGCACCTTCCATGTTCCAGGTGCCTCATCTACATTTTCTTGTTTGATCCTCACGAGAGCTCTGTAGGGCAAAGATCCTGTCCCCATGTCACAGCTAAGGAAACTGAGGCTGAGAGATGACAGACTCTGGACATTTAGCCAGTAGGAGCTGAGATTCCTGCTCTGCCACGGGTGTGTGCAAATCTAGATTCCATATCCCTCCACTGCACTAAACTTTCTAAGCTCAGGAGAAGACGAAGAACAATAGGCAAGATTCTCTGAAGCAGGACAGTCTAGCAGACCAGAGCTGTCACCAGGCACTGCGACAGGGAGGTTCAGAGGGCATGGGCAGTGTCCTGGGGTGGCTTTGCTTACTAAGCACACTCTACCCTAGCATCTTCTAAGGCATACTCAGGAGGTTACAATAAGATTACAGATACAGTAAAGCTTTCAAAATAGTAAATCAAATATAACACAGAAGGAGAAAAGCTTTTTAAAAAAATAATCTGAAACTAACAGAGCTGCTGTGTTACACACAACCTCCAAAGCCTGAATCGGGAAGAAATAGAAACCTGAACAGACCAGTGATGAGCAGCGAGATTGAAGCACTGATAAAAAATCTCCCAACAAAAAAACAGCCCCAGACCAGATGGATTCACAGCCAAATTCTACCAGGCAAAGAACTGGCACCTACCTACAGAAACTATCCCATAACATCGAGAAGGAGGGAGTCCTCATTAACTCACTCTATGAAGCCAGTATCACCCTGATACCAAAGCCAGGAAAAAACACAACAGTAAAAGAAAACTACACACCAATATCCCTTATAGACATAAATGCAAAAATCCTCAATAAACTACTAACGAACCAAACTCAACAGCACGTCAAAAAGATAATCCACCACAATCAAGTGGGTTTCAACCCAGGGATGCAAGGATGGTTCAACACATGCAAATCCATAAACGTGATTCACCACATAAACAGAAACAAAGACGAAGACGACATAATCATCTTAATATCTGCAGAACATTATATTTAACACTCAGCTTTCTGGCAGAGAGAGAGAGAGAGATAAAGAGAAATGCAACACGTTATGTGATTCAATAGAAAATTCAAAGTACTGACTTACCAAAAAAGACATTCATTTCCCAATGCTACGTACTACAAATCAGTGAGAAGACTTCCAAATGGGTAAAATGTCACAAACATTTGGTATCTTGTTTTACATACAGATATACACACATGCATGCATGCACACATATATTAAAAAATTCGTGTGTGTGTTTAACAATGTATGTGTGTATATATCCAAACTCAGAAGAAAGAGAATCCCTGAAAACTAGAGAAATCAAAGCCTGAGTGGTGAGAACTAACTCCACAGTTCATAGGCTTCAGACCCAGATATGGAGCTAATAGCGAGAGTTTCAGTGTTCCTATGGGCACAAGCCCATGTGTGTCTGGGAACCTAGAATGGAACCTCTTGCACAAAGCCTGGATTTTGAAGGGCTGCTCCATCACCAAAAACAGGACAAAAAAAGCTATGCTCACCAGGACACGGCAAAGGGAGAGGGTCGCCCTCCGGGGTGGGGCCCAGATGTGTGAGTTCCAGATTTATCCTCCCTTTCCAGACCAAACAGAGGCCCTAGGTGGACACAGAAGCAGCCAGGGAAGTGCTCTGAAGGACACTTTTATAACCAGGACACATCAGACACACTCAAGGGGAAACTGACAAAGATGAGCTCACAATCTGAAATCACAAACCACCAAGGAATCAGATCTGCGAGAGTCCTCAAAGGAATAAACGTAAGAGACCTTGGACCAATGAAATGAGCTGAGCAAGACTATAAAATGTATGCCAAACAATGCAATGGAAAGCATCTTTAGCAACTTTTCTATTTATTTTCATTGGCTGTAAACAAGAGAATTACTAGATGACAACAATTCTTTTGTAGCCAGTCCCAGCAAGAGCCATCAACGGCAGATGAAAACATCACGTTGCAGTGAACCTTGTTCCAGATGTTGGCATGGGGGCTGATGTTACCCTCCAGTGCAGCCTTGTGATGTTCTACCTGGAAATAAGGGCTAGAACTTGAAATTCAGAGAGTACTGAATGGTCCCATGGGCTGCCTTTACTGGTAACCATGGTCAGACTCTGGTGAGACCCTGAGCCTTGGCCCTCCTTAAGAAAGGGGACATAGTTTAAGCCCAGCTATCGGTATGCAGTTTTCTAGGTGTTTGGTTCCCTGGATACGAAGGCACATTTACAAATAGTAATTAACTGCATCCTCATCACATCTCTATGAGGGAGGTGCTCTTATTTCCCATTTGTAAAGATGAGGAAACTGAGGCATGACCAGGTTAACCGACTGCATGAAAATCTCACAGCTTGTAAGTGGCAGAGCCAAGCTATGAACCCAGGTAGTCTGCACTGAGAGTGGTTCTGCTGGCAACTGCACTGTGCTGTTGCTTTGTGGATATTAATTCTTGAGTTCTCTAAACAACCTGGTGAGGTAGGTATTGCCAGCGTTAACCAGCAGGTATCTCTAGCTTCCTGTGCCAGGGAGAACTCTTGCGCCCCTTCCCCCCACCCCACCTGTCACTCATCCTCGTCTACCAGGTCCATAGATGGCCATCCATCCTGGGGAAAGAGCTGTTGGCATCCTCGATGGCTCTTCCCTTCACAGCCATACCCAACCTACCCACAAGTACTATCAGCTCTTCTTTGTGCCCCAAACACGTGCTGAATCGGAGTTCTCCACACCACCTCCTTCTTACCGCTTTCCATCTAAGACCAAGCCACCATCCTCTCCCCTTGGATGGCTCCTACTTTAGCTCCTGCCATGACGGTCTTCTATCACCTGCAGCCTGAGGGGTCTTGCTACAGTGTCACCTGGAAACAGCTTCCACCACCCTGCCCTTGCATTTCCTTCTGGCACTTTTAGATGATTTTTTAGAACAGAAATTATTTCAGGGATTAATCAAAACGTATAAAAATACTTCTGTTGTGATCAGTGCTAGGTTATGAGGTGAGCAAGGTATTTCCATACCGTCCAGGAGTGATTCCGTGCAGATCTTCATGGGCCTTGGAATGTCATCAACGGCCTGGGCAAATGGCACCAAGAGCTGGCAGGTGCCAGTGAGACACCTGTAAGAGTCCATCCGGCACACGTTATTCACTTGAATATTTTCAGTTGCAAAGGCAAGGACTAACTTCCTGAAAATTTAGACAAAACAGGAGACATACTTTTCTGGAGAGATTTTCCCCAAACGTGTGCGTAAGATACATGTTCTTGTCCACACATACATGTAGCCGGGTAATTTGAAATCATAATGTATGAACATTTTCTATTCATTTAAGAGTTAACATTAGTTCATATACACTTTCCCTGTTGCTACCCCTTGTTTTAGATCGATGTAAATATTCCATAATGAACAGGCTCTTCTTCACTCATTCTCTTCTCTATTGCCGAACACACAGGCTGCTTCCAAAATTTTTCTATCACACGTATCATTCACTGGCGTGTTTTCTCTGCATGAATCATGAGCAGTGTATCTAGGTTTCTTTTTTCCCTTTGGCTACCAAGAAGCTTAGATTCAAATTTATGACTTAGGCATAGCAATGTATGGCCTTCTTCTCTAGTCTATATTTTTGTCTAGGTATGTGCATCTTACTCTGCCTTGTAATCTCTCTGGTCCTGAGCTTGAGCTCCTTATTTATATTTTATTATGTTTTATTGGTCTGCTCAGAATCTCGTGGGATGAGGAAAGATACAAATTATTAATAAAGTATTTAAGGAAATGCTGAAGTGGCCGTCTATAGGCACATAGCTTTTCCTCTCTCTAGGAATTGCTAATTAGTGTACTTAGCATAGTTTCCAAGAATGACATCACCAGATCAAATAGTCGGAATATAATTTGGGCCCTTGATACGCACTGCCCCAGAGCTTTCCAAACGGAAGAGGGAAATGTGGTTGAAACATGATAAAGGTAACAAAACCGAACCCTCAATTAGACTTCTACACACAGGAGAAAGGGCTGGGTCACACCACGTGTGAAGGTGGCTGGGGGTCTGGGGTGTCACCTGCGGTCTACCTCTTAATTTCTTCTTTCACTTACCGACCCGTTGGCACCGCACAGTCGCTTCCACGCTGCACCATAGGACTTGGACTAGATGCTTAGTACGATCTTGCTGACGGAAAGGAGGAGGAAGAGCTAGGAAAAGAGAAGGTGAGAAGAAGGCACTTCTGCCCTCAGTAGCCCCATGGTTTGCTGGGATGCGGCCTAGCCTCTGTAAACTGCAGCCTGCAGGGCATTTTCAGCTGAGGAAGCCTTATATGGCCTGCATTGCCATTGTGCCTTAGGGTTCTGACAGGAAAAGGACCACCCGCATCCTCTAGGCAGGACCCCTGGGCTCACATCCTGGGATGTGTCCTAAACTGGACATTTTTTATTTTAAAGTTGTATAATTATAAAAGATCACAGAAACACACTCCATTTTCCTTGTGGCCTGTGAAGAATAAACCGCAGTACAGGGAGGCAGTTTGGGCAATGGCAGGGCTCTGTGGGACAAGGACTGGTTTCCTCATCTGTAAGGAAGGAGGTGAATGTTTCCCTCCAGCCTCCTGCTGCACTCGCTCTCCTGTCCAACAGCCTGATGCAGCAAAGGCCTTTGATAAATGTTGATTAAATTAACAAGCTTGTGGATGGATGGATGGATGGATACATGGATGGATGGATGGATGGATGGATGGATGGATGGATGGATGGATACATGGATGGATGGGTAAATAGGCAGATGTGCTATACTTTAGGGTTTGGGGGATGATTCCTCTGTTAGACCAGGTTATACTAAAAGACTTTTAAGGTCCCAGCCAACTTCGACTGGGCTTGTCCAACCTCCGTGCATTTCCGGCGTCACTCCCTCTGCCAGGCTCACTACTGCTCCCTTGCTGGTCCTCATCCTCCCGGCAAATCCTCACTCATCATTCGAGAAGTGGCACAATTTCCCTAATGCTCCTTCTCCGCCCCTCTCATGGCCCATATGACTCTTGTCCCAAGGTCCTGCTTCCTAGCTTGTCTGTCTCCTTGAACAAGAACCCACAAGGGCAAAGATCAGGCCAGAGGCTTTCCTGTCTGCCCAGTCCTGACACTCAGCTCAGTCTTTGGGACTTAAATCGACTTCCAAACTCACCCTGTTTGGACTGCTTTAGAGCATCCTAGATGGCCGGTAACCAGAATCCTATAAAATTGTTTTTAAGACTACGCAGGGTGGGCAGCCAGTCAGTGACCAAGGCTCCACCTGTACGAGAGACAGTCAGAATTGTTACACTCCCTGGCTGGAAAGTGACATGGGACTCATTGTATATTTCCATCCCATTAGCATTAAACAAGAAAACCAACAAGGCCTATTGTTCTAGTTTTGTCTCCAAAGCAGACAGGGATGTTTTCTAGTTTTAATTTGTGGACCTACAGTTCCAGAGTGAGGTGTCCAGCAGCCTGCTGGGGTGCCCCAAACCACACCCGGCCTAGCTTGGAAATCGTAGATTCTGTGACTTCCCCAGTACTGAAGGCTCCGGGGTCATAACCCACAACAACATGGGACTTTCTGTCCTTGAGAACTCATTCTTAACTCTGATTTTTGTAACCTGAACCGAGAGCATTTCTGACGTGAACCTTCCCAGCAAACCTTGTTACTCTGAGCCTGCACTGCACTCTCAGAAGGGTTCAACTGTTCGCAGGTGGAATGATTCCTTCCACATCACCTTAAGCCTCCGCCTTACAGATGGGGAGACCGAGGCCCAGAAAAGGGAAGGGACTGACTCAAGGTCACGGAGCTAGTTACTGAAGGGACGATGGTGAGAACTGAACTGAGCCTTTCCTTTGGTCCACTGGCAATCCCCAAACACGTCCAGGCCGGAGGCGTGAAGGACATTTTCATGAGTGCCAACTCACTCGTCCCGAGCCGTGTCTGGTACTCAGCCTGGGTGTTTGCTCCCACTCCTAAAATGAAGAGTATCCCCAAAGTGAGCATACCCCTCTGTACGTCTACCTGAAAGCAAGTGAGCGTTTCAGTTCTGCTATCTGCACAGCCTTCTGGGTGGGAAAGAAACACAAAGACTCACAAATACTTGTGTTTTAAAGCCAACCAGGGAGACAGACTTGGAGCCCAGGGCCTGTGGAAAAGAAAAAGAGAATTTCCTTGCTGGGAATTCATATTCCCTAAGCCGCTAGGAAGCAGGGCAAGTCTCCCGAGTGACTGTCAATTCCATTTTGGGTGCTGGAGTTCAAACCCCACTTCTTGTCCAGGGCTTAGACACGGCCGTGGGAGCGTGATGGCTTGTTGGGGTGGAGACAGGGCCTAGAGGAACACGCTGCCCTTGTGTCTCTTATCCTCTCTGTGGGCAGAACCCACAAAGGACCTCAGCGAGCATGGCTTGCTGTTTTCATTTCTTTGCAAAGTCTGCTTGTGAAGATTCTCAGCCTGCCCAGCGTGGTTCACGGTCAGTGCCCAGTGAGAGTTTGCAAGAGTGGTTCGAGTGGAATGTTCTCTGTCCCTTTAGGAGCAGGAAACCCAAGAAGAGAGTGGTCTAAACTCCAGTGTGTCCTTGATTCCTTCACACTCAGGAGTGGGCTCTGCCTCCCACTCACGTGGAGAAAACCATTGGTGCCTTCCTGCCTCGGTGGCTGGAACCCGGCAGAACCCTGCCTTCCTCCATCCCATCGGTGTTGGCTGTTCCAGGCACAATGCTGGGAAAAGCCAAGTTAAAGGCTTTTTCATTCTGCAAGAGCTGACTTTGATTAACCCAAAAGAAAGTTTCCTGGAATCTGCTAACATCCAGCACGTGAGAACAGAAGGAAGCCCCTCTGTGTGATTTAGTTAAAAAGTCATGGATGGCCAGAGAGGCTGTCTAGCCCGACAACCTCATTTTACAAATGAGAAAAGCAAAGGGACCTGCTCAAGGACACAGTCATTTAGACCCTTGGGGCAGGGCTTCCTTCTCACCAGGTTCTGATCCCTCCATGTCCGCCAGCGGCTCTCGCTAGGTATTAATGAATGCAAGCTGAGTTAAACTAGACTAGTAAACTAGTCTGCTAATTCCTAGCCAAGTGCTTTTTCTTTAAAAAAAAAAAATTTGTTCTCAAACTGGGCTGTAGGAGAATCACCTGGGTCATTTGAAAAATTCTGATGTCAGGCACTGAGATTTTTGAAAGCTCCCAGGAGGTCCCAGTGTGTAACCCGGGCTGAGAGCCACTGCTCTGAATCACACTGGCGCGTAGGGGCAAACAAGAACTGTTGCTCCTACCAATCAGTCTTTCCTCTCTTCCCCGATAAGGGCTTAAGGGTTTGGGTCAGGAAGAAAATGGAGAAAGACCTTCCATTCACCCTGGGAAATAAGCTGTCCGTACCCCACCTTTAAAAGACACAGAAAAGGACAAGGTTTGGAGATCAAGTTAAATGTCCAATTTATTTTTATAACTTGAAACCAGAACAAACTTGGTTTTGAACAAGCGTACAAATGAAATGGCAGACACATGCTGAACTCAACATTGTGACATTAAGGAAAAAAAGAGGCCCAAAATCTTGTACAGAGGATAAAAGGAACAATAAATATTTTACTAAGCCATATTGAAATGACCTCCTGTCATCTCAACATTTTATCCATAATAAAAAAAAAAAGTGCCCGTTTCTTAAACAGAGCACAAATACCAAGCAATAATAAATAGTTCCAAACTTGTAGTAAAAGACAAAACCTCCAAGTAAACAACAAAAGCTCATACAATAAGTAATAGAAAAGGTAATAAAAATACTTCGCCTTGCCAGTACAAATGCAAACAACTGAAATCAATGTAGCTTTGCTTTGCAGGGCTGAGATACAAAGAGCACCAAAATCACGGTTTGCCTGTGTTCAACAAAACCTTCCACTGACAGTTGCGTAGGACCGGGATGAAAGGCTGATTTCCTTACTTTTCACATTTTGCTTAGAGTAATTCAGTCTCCTCCTCTCCCCTTGAAAGACCCTCTAATGGCAAATGGCGGGTTCCAATTTGGGGCAACTTTGAACAAAGTCGTGGCAGTGTGGAAACCGGCCTGAGGTGGCTGGGTCGCCCATGCTAGAGGCCTGTCACCGGGTCATCTGCTTCCGTGTTGGCTTTTTAAACACGGAAGAGAAAGAAAATTCTCTGTTCTCTGCAGCTGACAGAGACACACAATCCTTGTGCTTTAGGATGGCTTAGTCCTGGCACTCTGGTGACTTTGTGTAAGCTGGTGAGCACTGGCTAGCTTTTAGGACTAAAGGAGGACCACCGTGGAGGCCCTGCTCGAGGACCTGCACGGGGCCTGCAGAGGGAGGAGCAGCCCCAGGGAGCTCAGGGTCAGGCAGCAGGAAACTGAGATCTCAGCTTTATCTCCCATTCCCCAGTCCCTCCCCCTTTCTTTTAACTTTGCAAAGGTAAGTGGCAAGGAGGAAAGGTCGCATGGAACAGAAAAGCTCCCAGAAGAAAGATTTCTGCATTTGGTAAAGAACTGCCCAAAAGGATGCTTGGTTATACTTTCATAACCTGAAATAATGGTTTCTTACATTTCCTGAAATTAAAAAAATGGCTTCCTGATATAGGTATTTTTTAAAAAATGTATTATTTCCTCATCCAAAAAACCACCACTTATATTGTCTTAAAGCTTACTTGGCTTTACAAAAAAAAAAAAAAGAAAGAAAGAAAGAAAGAAAAAATAGGGAAAGGGACAGAGAGGGAGAAAGAAAAGAAACTAAATAAAAATGAAAAAAGAAAATGAATAAAGGACAGACAGAGGATGGAGGGTGGAGAGGAAGCGCAGAGGAAGGAGAGAGAAAGATATGGAAAGGCACCGAATTCATCCCAGGCCCTCGCATCCGCATCCGGAAGCTGACGGAATGTAGGTTTCAGAGAGCAAAGCAGCAAAGCAGGGAAGACAGCAAGAGGCCACAGCTCTCCATGGCACAGAGGTCCTGGCCCCGATGGGGTCTCCTTCCTGAACCGCATTCGCACTGTTCTCAGCAGCAGGTCGCTTCGCCTGTACCTAGCTGACACACCAGCTCCTCTCGTTACATCTCTGTTTGTCCAATGTTTTCTTTCTCAAGGACTAAAGAAGCTCGGTTGGCATTGCTTTCTGCTCCTAAGGGCGGGAGAGGGGTGGTGGTGGTGACCGCCACCACAGTGATGGTGGAGAAGGAAGATGCTCTCTCGCTCTCTCTCCACCACATCTGACATCTTACAGATGGCCTCTTAGAGAAAGGGAGGACTCTATGGAATGTTACTGACATCTTTACAAAAACTGATTTTTTTTTTTTCCACTCAACACGAATAAAGAATTTCCCATCCGGTCTGCTGTGGCCACACCAAGGAGCCTTGATGCAAGGTTCGGGGCGTTCAGAGTGAAGCCCAACACGAAGGGTTCTTTGTGTAGGCCAATTCCGACAAAAATATATACAACTAAAATGATTTGTGAACCAAAGCATTTAACTACTTCCTTTTGTTTCTTTTTCTCAAAGGTTGTCAAACAACCCTTTTTCTCCTGTACAATAGGACTTAACATACAAATTTTTTTTTGCAATATTTTATCCTGCCAAATTAAAAAAATATATTATGGCAGCCTGTTTGTTTTTGTTTTTTTTTTCTTTTTATTTCCAAATTCACTAACAAAAAGGTACATTAAATCCCTTTAAAAGGACAAGCTTACAGTTAAAAAATTACAAGCTCCAGTAAAAATACAGCAAGTGCCTACATCATATGAACCAACCAATATATCCATTCCAGAGGGAAGTGGGAAGAGAAAAATAAGTACAGGTCAGAAATGTGATTTTTTTTCTGCAAAGCAATAACAATATTAAGCACTTTTTTTTTCTACATACTTTTTCTACATGGTGTAGCAATCCCCTTTTAATCCCCAAATACAAGTTTCTATACATTTTTTTTTGAAATAAAAATTCAACACCCAAGGCAGAAAAAAATTTACTAAAACTCCGACTTTACAGTTACTGTGACAAGAACAAATTTATAGACCCACCATTTAAATTTTACTGCAACATTTTCAAGGAAAAGAAAAGGTTTTTTTTTTTTCTTGTTTTGTAAAATGCCCAGGCATTCTCAATTATTACAAATACTGGTCCACTTTTACAGTAATCAAGAAATTTTAATATATATAATATATACTAAAACCCCGTCACCAAAAGAAAACAATATACACGCGGCCACTGTGGCATTTTTGTATAACCTATTAAGCAAACTTTGAAAAAAAAAATGATCGCTCCAACACACATACACACAATTTATTTTTACCCTTGTATGTATCCAATACTGTAAACGTATTTTTAAGACAGAGTGCACTAAATTTAACTTTAGAAAAAATTAGCCGTTGTTCCTGAATTGTTTTTGTTTTGTTTTTCATTCAACGATATCAACTTGTAACTTGTGTCACTTGAGTTTTAATTCAGCAGTAAATCACCTCCACTCCATATCTAAGCAGCGTTGTCCCAAAAACAAAAGGGGCTGAGGATAATTCAGCTAATGATGTCCACGGTTGTGCTGGGTTTATTTCTTCATTTGATTGGGTCTTATGGCATTTTCATATCCTCTATCTTCAACCAGGATTTTTTTTTCTTTTTTACTTAAAGTAAATGTGGCTTTGTTAGTTTCTAAAGAATGTACTTTTTCTTGTTTTAGTTTTTTAAAAAGTCTTTTCGTTTCAAAAAAAAAAAAAAGTTTTGCATTTGTCTCAAGAGACTCAAATAGGAAGATCAGTTTTCAAGGCACTCACATCAAATTGAATGGCAGTAGAAAAACTGTCCTATAAATTATTATTTTATTTTGTTCTTTATAGTGCCAGTATTGTGAATGCCACGCTTAGCAACACTGACACTCAATCTCAGCTGTCCCTTACAGTCTAACCCACCTCTGGGCCAAAGAAGAAAATATGCTGCAATTTCTTGTTTAGAAGCCATTTAATTTAAATACAAACAAAAGCTTTAAAGTGCGGGTCAACAGAATTCAAATGTCTAACCTTAACAGTTTGATGTTTAGTACCTTCCGACCTAATGAGATAGAAAAAAAAAAAAAAACCACTTGGGAAGTAGCGCTGGGCACCTGAGGATGGAACTCTCCCCCTATTCTTCCAGGAAAAGGGAACAGAAATTCACAGGATTCCTCCCATCCCTACAATGTCATCAGTGTGCATCACATGAGAACACTAACTTCCTCAATTCACCATCAGGGCATTGTCTGCTTCAGAATCACCAGTTTCCACTGGTAGCAACGTCTGACTTGAGATTTAAGTGGTGGGGGTGATAAAAAGAGAGACGCCATCTAAGCCAGAAGAAGCCTGAAAGAACACCGCTGGTTTCTTCCTTTCTGTGTCACTGCAGGCCACCCATGTACCCAAAAAAAAGTGCCCTCAGCCCATTTTATTTAGCCTAATCTACAGCAAATAGCGGAGACAGTATCCCAGGGAATGCCAACATTCCAGGAAAATGATAGTATCTGCTGGTAAAGCACAGCCTCAGAATGCTCTTGGGCCATTTCCCAGAGTAGCCCTCAAAAACTCTCTCTGCGGTGGTGCGGGGCTGGTGGGGTACGCCCCCGCCCCAGCACCACCACTAAAAGTTTTCCTTACACAATGGCAAAGTTGAAATCCACACAGAAAAGGCCTCTGTTGCTCAGGACATCAGTGCCACATCTCCACCCCAATGCTGAAACAAAGTGCTACAACTTTAAAGATTGTTATCGCTGTACATCCAATCCCCCACCCCAAAAACAAAAACAAAAACGAAAAAAAAAAAGAAAAAACGCATGCCACTTTTTTTATTTCAGGACCAGAAAAGAGGAAGGAATAAAAAAAGTAAACAACTTTAAAAGTCATTTAAGTGTTGGCTTCTTCACAAGAAATTACACATGCTTAGCTTAAACTTCAAAAAAGCAGCGCCCACCCCACCCCCCAAATTATAATTTAAAAGATACGCTTCCCCTCTACACTGCTCGCGAGTCATTTGCTCAGGCTACTACTGGGTTTAAAAAAAAAAAAAAATGAAGAAGGGATGGATACCCAACAAAATCTTTTAAAGGAATTTAAACAGAAAGAAGAATAATAAAAAGTACCTGCACATGCCAAAAAAGTTACAAAACCCAATAAATACAGAAATTATTGCACAGTTAAAAGGCTCCACAATTTTTACTGCCTTAATCAACCCTCGGGTTTCCATAGGACTTCGCAGACACAGGTTGCGCTGGAGGGCCGCCTCCCCGGGCCCCGGGGACACGCGCGGTGCTAAGCGGCGGTGGCACGGAGGCGAGTCAGGTCAGCGTCCTCTCGGCCGGCGGGCGACGGCTCCGCCGCACAGGTGCGCCGCACAGGTGCGCGCGCGGGGCCGCGGCGCGCTTAGCTCCTCTCGGCCTGCTCGATTTTGACGTCGTTAGTCAGCAAGTGCTCGCCGTGCCACTTTTTCATGTGTTTCTCCAGGGTGCTGTAGACGCTGAAGGGCATCTGGCAGATGTCGCAGCGGTACACCTCCTTGCCGATCTGCCCGTGCGTCTTCATGTGGCGCGTGAGCTTGCTGCTCTGCGCGCACGCGTAGTTGCACAGCTCGCACTTGTAAGGCCGCTCGCCGGTGTGGCTCCGCCGGTGCACCGTCAGGTTGCTGCAGTTCTTGAACACCTTGCCGCAGTACTCGCACGTGTCGCTGCGCCGGCCCTCCTTGGAGCTGGGCCGCCCGGGCCCGGGGCCCCCCAGGTGCGGCGTGCTGCCCCCGCTGGCCGTGCCGCTGCGGCCCGACAGGCCGCCGTCCAGCAGGTCCCCGGGCGGCGTGGAGAAGCGCAGGCTGCCGTTCTCGGACGAGTGCTCGGACGACGTGGCGAAGGGCGACTGGCGCGCGTCCGTGAAGCCCAGGAAGGGGTCCTTCATGAAGTGCCGCGACGCGGCGTAGCCCACGAGCCACTGCGAGTACACGTTCTCGGACGGGATGAGCGCGGCGGGCGGCAGCTCCAGGTCCTTCTCCACCTTGATGCGCTTGGCCGCGCTGTTGAGCCCGGGGCTGGGCAGCGGCGCGGGCTTGCGCGGGAAGAGCCCCGGGAACGGCTCGGCGCCCGGCGCGAAGCCGCCGCCGCGCCCGTTGACCGCGCCGCCCGGGCCCGCGTCGCCGCAGCCGCCCGCGTCGTCGTCGTCGCCCGCGTCGCCGCCGCCCGGGCCGCGCTTGAGGAAGGCGCCGCGCTTCTGCTTGTCGGCCAGCAGGTCGCCGTACTGCGGCAGCGCGCCCAGGCCCACGTTCTCCATGACCTTGCCCAGCGCCAGCGCCTTCTCGTCCGCCAGCGCCTTGGGGCCGCCCGCGCCCGGCACCCCGGGCACCCCGGGCACCCCGGGCACCCCGCCGCCGTTCTCGCGGTTGCGGCTCAGCTCCGAGTCCATGCTGAAGCTCGACTCGGGCCGGCTCTCGTTCTCCAGCAGCAGCTCCTCCTCCTCCTCCTCCTCCTCCTCGTCCTCCTCCTCGGGCTCGTGGCCCAGCGACGGGTCGCTCTCGTGGTGGCGGAAGTCGCCGTCGGCCGCCTTGAGGCCCTCGCCGGCCAGCTCGCTGGTGCCCGGCTCGGGGGAGCTGGCGGCCGAGAGCCCGTCGTCGGAGCGGCCGGCCAGCGAGCCGGCCTTGTGCATGTGCGTCTTCATGTGGCGCTTGAGCTTGCTGGCCTGCGAGCACGCGTGGTCGCACAGCTGGCACTTGTAGGGCTTCTCGCCCGTGTGGCTGCGCCGGTGCACGATGAGATTGCTCTGGAACTTGAAGGTCTTGCCGCAGAACTCGCACGACTTGCTCTTGGCGGGCGGCTGCGGCGGCGGCGTGCCGCCGGGGGGCATGGGCGGCAGCGGCGGCGTGCTCAGGAACGGGGACTTGGGGCTGGGCTGGAAGGGGTTCAGGAGCCGGTGCATAGGGTTGCCGCGGCCCGGCGACACGGGCGGCGGCGTGGAGCTGTTGCCCGCCAGCTCGCGGAGCCGGCGCGAGAAGTCCATGGCGGGCGAGTCGATGGCCATGGGGTTCAGGCGCATGACTCGGTCG
>VSMD01138219.1:0-47522 GCA_008750895.1 Mirza zaza | reverse complement strand
ACTATATTGCGCTTCTTCAAAGTGTTGTTGTGAGGATCAAATGAGCACACGAGCACACACACACACACCTGTACACACCATAAGAAGAGAGTCTTGCCCATCGCGGATGTCTGTATTGGTTGATAGTCTTTGTTATTATTTTCTCCCTTGCAAAATGGAGATAATGACATCTACTTCCTGGGGTTCTTGTGGGGAGGATGAGATGGGATCATGAATGTAAAGCCCTGTTTCTAAGCCTGGCACATAGTATGTCTTCAGTGAACATTGGTAGCTTTGTGGGTTCCTTCACTGCCAACCTGTTGCATAGCATGGGTGGAACTAGTTGTTAAGAGTCATGGACTGTAGACCAGGCTCTGCCACCCATTGGCTGTGTGACCTCAGACTGTTCACTGCTCTCTCTGGTTATCTTTAAGATTAGGAGGTCAGGCTGACTACACTTTTTCTGCTCTAATATTCCAGGCTTTCCAGAGGGTGGGGGAAGCTTTCAATGGATGACTTTCTTGTAAAGGTGTGTCTTTAGCACTAGCCCGACTTTAGGGAGTAGAGATCATAGGTGGAGTGTTCCAGAGTGTGTACAGTGGGGAGACAGGACAAGGTCAGGGCCCCTGTGTAACCCACTAAACTTTATTCCAAAGGAAAATGTGGTTTCCCCAACACTCATCGTCTCCAGCCCCATCATCATCATAGTAGTAAACATTTATTAAATACTTTAATTCATTTGACCCTCACAAGCACTCCGTGAAGCAGATGCCATTATTTTCTTATCCATGCCACAGATGAGAACACAGGACACAGAGAGGGTCACCCAGAGGGGGTCGCACAGCTGTCAAGTAGAAGTGGACCTTGGTCACGGTGCTCTGAGTTCTGGGCCTGCCTCTTCACCAGGAGACCGAGCTGGCAAATGGAGGACACAGATCAGGCCCCAGGCTGCAGGACACGGAGTGTGGAAGTGGGGTGAGTGTCGGCTCAGAGGGCAGGCACACCGCATTCATCTGGATGACCTGCTGGAGGCCAAAAACAAATTGCACAACTTCAGCTTTTCTAGGTCACGGCTGCTCCAGCCTGGTTGGGTCATGGGAGGTCCAGTGAGAGCACTGTCTACTCTGAGGCCTGGAAGAGGAAGTAGAGGGGTCACTGTTGAGAGGGCAGGCCTGTTACTTCCACACAGGCAATGCCATGCATTGGCAGGGTGCAAGGTGGTACCTGGGGATGAAGAGAGGCAGGTTGTGCCAGCTAGGACACATTAAAGCACTTTACATTCCAGAAGAATGGGGCAGAGCATCAGAGACCTGGTGGAGCCTCCACATTGCTTGGCTCTATGTTCTAGGAAAAACTACATTTTAACTTGACATGAGCCTTTGGGTCCTTTATCTAATCAAGCCCCTTGGACAGGTCTAAGGTTAACCTCCCCAGGGCTCTCCAGGGAAGAAAAGCAAGAGCGTGTTCCATGTGTTGTCCAAAGACCATCCAGAATGTGGCCCCACTGCTTCTATGACAACTCACTGGGCACTTAATCTTTTGCTCAATATTTTGTTAACATTTTGTAGATGTGGAAACCGAGACTCAGCTGTAAGTCCATCGGTACCAGCACACAGTGAGGCTGCAGCAGAGCTGGGATTTGAACCCCGGTTGATCTGATCCCAAACATCTGCCCTTAACTGCTCTACTCTATTGACTTGTAGGAAGAGAAAGTCTCTGCCTCTTGGCTTGACACTCAAGATATTTCATGACTGGCCCCTGCCACTCCTGCTCTCTCATGTCACACTGCAGTCACAAGAAGTTATTGTTGTTCTCAGACTCTCTGTGTTCTTCAGGTATCTCTGCCTTTGCCCAGGCTTTGCATCCGCCAGGATTTCCCTTCCCAATTTTCTACTTATCCTATAATACTCAGCTCCTGTGTTGCTGTTTGAGGGACACTTTTCTTCATTATATTTTCATGGACTACTGAACAGCTTCCAGCCCACTCCTCCTGAATTCATTCTCAGCAATCTAATCTTTTCTTTACAGTTCTTCCACAAGGAACCTTCTGGAATACAAGGAATACAACTCTGATCTGCTCCTCCCTGGTTCATTGCCCTTCAGTAGCTCCCTACTGTTCTGCAGGTGTCTGACACAGTGGCCAGTCCCGGCTGGGTTTTGCCTCTGCCCCTCTTGAGTTGTGCCAGCCTTCTTCTCTAACTCCAAACTTCTTCCAGTCTTCTGGAGGCTCCTTAAATCTCTCACTGCCTTCCCTTCTCACATGCTTCTCCCTCTTCCTGGAACCTTCTTTCCCTCTGTCCACACTGGCCAATATGTGCTCATTCTTGCAGTCTTAGTTAACTCATCTCTGATAGAACAAATAAAATGTTTCTGGTGCAAAGACTCAACAAATCCCATCTCAAATCAACAGAGTGGCATTCATAATCAGGCAAGGTGATCTGTCTTTTGTAGCTACTCTGTGTCTTAGTTTAGAGGCCAGGTGAGTGAGCTGCCTTTTAAAGTCTAGGTTACACCCTGGCTTCAAGGAGGCTTAGATAGGTTAAGTCACTGGCTCTGACACATACTTGGTATGGCTGCGGCCAGAAGCAAGGTGTATTGGAAAGAGTTTTATATTTGACCTAGTGCAAAAGATACCATTCAGATATTTGTTATATCCACTTCAGAAAATACCTTGGTTATGCTGGGTAGAGTAGAAACAGAACATTTTCTATCTCTAGTGATGCATCTAGCCCTCTATCTATGCACTCAACCCTTTAGGGTCTATTGACCTACTCTGTGCCAAACACTTCATTAGTGAGCAATGGATGTGGTTCCTGCTTGACATATGTGTGTAAGTGTGCACACACTCTTAGTGTGCAGGCAATACAGCGTGGCATAGACTGTGATGGGAATAAGCAGAGAAGCTACGGGGTGGGGGCAGAGAAGGGCAACTGACCCCATTGAGGGGGTCAGTTAAGGTTGCCTGGAGAAGATGATTGGGTAGACATGTTCCTATTTACAGTGGTGCTGCACCCATCAGAGTAGATTATGATCAAGGAGTTAGGGCCAGATTTTTAGCTGTCTTCTGGTGTGGCAGGCATTAACCCTTTAATTAAACCTGGCAACTTTAATTAAAGACTTATCCCTGGGACTGAGATAGGGAGGCAGTGGGTGAGTACGGTCACTTGGGGGAACTCAGAGAAGAGGCTATTTTCCGTATTTTACTTTCAACATTGCCATCCTGCTGTCACCTTGCCTGGTTATGAAGTCTAGGACCAAGTCACCAGGTTTACAAAAATGTTAAATCCCTCACCAAAGATGCTGATACTGGATCTAACTGATTTTACTTCATTTTCCCTATCTTGTGTTTCTAAAAATAGTGTTTCAAATTTTTCTTTTTCATCAAGTGTACAAATATTTCTTGCTGGATAGAATCCCCAAAATAGTTTTAAGCATCTCATCCTGCTCTCATGGGTGTATTGAGGGTCTTTCTTCCCTCCTCACTGGATCATGCCCCCAGTACAACCGTAAACTCCTAGTCTTGCCTTTTTGCCATCATTATATATGAATTCAAAGTGATGTATGTCTTCTTATTAGTGTCAAGCAGAAAGTGCCAGATGCCTCCTAATGTCTTTGAAAATTTCTGTGCAGGAATGAAACAGCCAATTCTGGGAGGTGAGTGAGGACAGAGAATGCAATTTTGGAGTCAGGCAAAACTAAGTTTAAGCATGAGGCCTTTCCTAATTGGCTACCTGGGTGTGAGGTCGTTAATTTCTCAGGGCTTTATTTAAAAAATGGAGATAGAAATTATAAGACTTCAATGAACCAACCTGTGTCAGTTCTGGGCCATCAAGAAACAGATACCAAATGAGATTAAACAAGGGGCAGTGGTCCCCCACATTTTTTGGCACCAGGGACTAGTTTCATGGGAGGCAATTTTTCCAAGGACTGGAGTTGGGGGAGGGGATGATTTTGGGATGATTCAAGTGCATTACATTTATTGTGGACTTTATTTCTATTATTATTACATTGCCGCTTGCCACTCACTGATAGGGTTTTGATATGAGTCTGCAAGCAATTGATTTATTATGGTCTCTGTGCAGTCAAACTTCCCTGCTAATGATAATCTGTATTTGCAACCACTCCCCAGTCACCATCTCAGCTCCACCTCAGATCATCAGGTATTAGATTGTCATAAGGAGCAGGCAACCTAGATCCCTTGCATGTGCTGTTTACAATAGTATTCATGCTCCTGTGAGAATCTCATGCTGCTGACGGCTGATCTGACAGGAGGTGGAGCTCAGGTGGTGATGCAAGTGATGGGAGCAGCTGTAAATACAGAGGAAGCTTCACTGGCTGGCTTGCTACTCACCTCCTGCTGTGTGGTTCCATGGCCTTGGGGGTTGGGGACCACAGATGTAAAGACTTTTTTAGAAGAAATGTGAGAAAGGAAATAGGCAGGAGCTTGGAAAGGCTGAGAATGCCTCAGGGGCAATGTAAACCTCACCCCAGTGAAGGAGGGAGGGAGAGGAGGTTGGGTGGAAGCATCCCAGACTACTGTTTAGTCTATGGAAGGGTTGACAAAGCCCTTGGGAAGTCCTTGAACTCCAGTTGGCTAACAAAGGTGTCCTGGAGTTTTGTGTCTCCAGGAATGGGTTAACCTTCCTGTCCCTGCTACACTCAGTCATTGTGACGGTGAGACTTCAGTATAAATGTGGTGATGGATTTCAGGTGCAGTGGCTGGGGCCCAAGGTCAGTAATGTCCCCATGTTGTAGGAGGTCTGTGGGAACATCCTTGTGGCCACCTCGATGTCTGTCACGGTTCCTGGCACATGCAGGCGACTGTCCAACACTTGAATCTGAAGTGATATGCCATTTCCCATATTTGTGGGCCAGGGTCCCTCTGCTTCAAAGCAGAAGCAGATGAAGGCTTTGCATCTGCAAAGAATGACAAAGTGTGGGTGCCTTGAGCGGCATGTAGGAAATGCTCAGGAAAGATGGGAAGGGCTGAACGTGCTGGAAGGAATATGCCTGGCTTCAAGTCCCAGTTCTACCATATGCCTTTGGGCAAATGTTTAAAAATATTGTGCACTATTACAGGGAGCTGATAAGAGGATAAAGCAAAGACAGCAGTGTCAGACATGGGAACCCCGAAGTGTAGGGCAGCTCTGTGCCTTTCCTCTTTCTGTACCCCAGCCCCTTTGCTTCCAATCATCTTACTTTCCTTAGGTAACAAATTTATCAAAGCACCTGTCCTAAGGCCCGGATTTAGCATTTGTGTTCTACATGCCTAATCTTGGAAGGGGTATTTACCCTTTCAGACAGTGTGCCTGCAGGAGTCAAGTTTATTTAGGATGTGGCCATATTGGGATTTCAGAAGCCAGAGGTGGTAATTGGTCAGGTAAGTGGCACCTGGCATGCCTCAAAGCTCTGTCTGTTTTTCTACCTGGTCATAGGGTCACTCTAGGGAAGTTGTTCACTTTAACAAGATTCTTTAGTTTGGCGACCTAGCATCTTCTTTCTACTTTCCATTCATTCATCTATACACAAATATTTGAGATCCTGCTCTGTGTCTGGCACTGTGTTGGATCTTGAGATGGGGAGAGTGCTCTAACAGAACATCTTCAATTTGGGTCCTTCCAAAAGCAAATCCCAATGCAAGGATTTGGGTGCAGGTAGCTCGTGTGTATGTGTGTGTGTGTGTGTGTGTGTGTGTGTAGGAGGTACTTCCAGTAAGCAATGCAAAAAGTGGGAAAGTGAGTCAGGGAAGGGAAGCAAACCCATAAAGGATGCTTCGTTAAGAGCAGGGGTCAACAAACGTCTTCCATAAAGGGCCAGATAGTAAATATTTTGGGCTTCTGGGCCCACGGTCTGTGTTGTAATTTCTCAACACCATTGTTGTAGGGAAAAGGCAGTCAGGCAATATGTAAATAAATGGCCATGGCTATGTTCCAAGAAAATTTTATGAAAACAGGTGCCTGGCTGTATTTGGGTCATAGTTTTCTGAACCCTAGAGAGGGTCCCTGCTGTGGGCAACTGGGGTTGAACTGCACTGAGAACCCACTGGAAACACCTCTGTGGATTTGTCCTTCTGGAAAGCAGACTTGGTGTATTTATCTACCAAATCTCTTCCCTCAGTGTTTGGAAGGTTGCTACCTTGCTCTCCTTGGTTCCACTTGGTTAACCCTGAACCCATCCAGCCTGCCTCTGGAGTGCTGGGCATGTTCTGTGTCCAGAGAACACCTTCATGCTGAGAGGCATAAGCCTACTCAGTGTGTGCCCAGTGACTTTGAGGATATCAAAAGGGATATGGGTGAGGCACACCCAGCACCTGCTAGAGCTTTCTGTCCCTTGGTGGAATCAAGGATGAAGCTCTAAAAAGTGAAGTCACATTTCATGCGGTTCAGAAAGCCCTGGCTAGCTATTAGGGAAATGCTACCAGCCATAGAGAAAAATCACCAGGCAGAGGTAGTGCGGTTCTGGAGGTAACACAGATGCAAACGCCAGCTGACATTTACTATACTCTTCCTATGGGAGAGTGCTTGGCTGAGCACGTTAGATGTATTGACTCAGTCACTCCTCACAACAACTCTATGAGCTATGTGCTATGTGCTATGTCATTCTCATTTTACAGGAAGAGAAACTGAGATCTAGAGAGCTTATACAATTTGTTCACAGTTGCACAGCTAACCAGAGGAGGAGCTAGCTTGTGAATCCCAGCATTTTCTCTACAGGGCTGGCTGTCAAAGATGAATCCAGGAACATGGCTGAAACACTGGGTGTATTCATTTGCTAGGACTGCCATAGCCAAGTATCAACACTTGAGTGACTTAAGAGAAATTTATTGTCTCACAGTTCTGGAGCTTAGAATCTGAAATCAAGGTATTGCCAAGGCCATGCTTCCTCTGAAGGCTCTCGGGAAGGTTACTTCCTTGCTCCTTCCTAGTTTCTGGTGGAAGCCATTAACCCCTGGTTTGTAGATGCATCATTCCAACCTCTGCCTCCACTTTCACATGGTGCTCTCCCTGTGTGTCCGTGCATCTCTTCTTATAAGAACACTACTTGTATAGGATTAAGGGTGCACTCTAATAAACTCATCTTAACTTGATTACACCTGCAAAGACCCTATTTCCAAATAAGGTCACATTCACATGTACCGGGGATTAGGACTTGAACATGTCATTTTGGGGGACATAAATCAATCCCTAGCAATGGACCAGACACCATGCCAGAAGCAGAGATTCTGAGATGAACAAGACTCTATTCTGCTTTTGAGCCAGTCATGGTCTAAGGGGCCAATGGGATGATTCAGAAAAAATGAGGAAATAAAGAGAGTATAATGCAATCAGCATTAGAGTACCTACATTTACAAACTTTATCTTCTTATAGTAGTCTAGTAATTATAGTAGTCTTATAGTAGTCTCTCTTAATTTTCACCTTTTATTGATTCCCTAGGCTGTTTACACATTGGTGAGATGAAGTTATAATTTAAAATGGTGGAAATTGCTATTTCTAGGCAAGGATTACTTCCTCCTTGGAGCCTGAGTTTTCTCATCTGTGAAAAAGTGTCAGTTGGACACATTAGTGACTCTGAATTCTGGCAACACACTGCAATCATTCAGGAAGATTTTGAAAACTACTGAGATCTAGGTGGTCCACCCCAGAGATTCTGATTCAGTTGTTCTGAGTTAGGGCATGGGCATCAGTATATATTTTTTTAGGACAGGATCTCTTTCTGTCACCCAGGCTAGAGTACAGTGGCATGATTATAGCTCACTGCAACTTCAAACTCCCAGCCTCAAGCGATCCTCCCTCCCTGGTCTCTCAAAGTGCTGGGGTTACAAGCGTGAGTCACTGCACCTGCCACCGGACATCAATATTTCTTAACATATTTTTAGAGTATTCTTATATGGAGTCACTCGAAGTTATTGGGGCCCACCTGCTCTGTCATTCTTGGGTTCTAGCCAGTTATGCACTTTCAATCCCAGGTTAAAGGTGCTGTGCACCGAATGCTTGTGTCTCCCCCAAATTAGCATGTTGAAACCCTAACCTTCAATGGGATGGTGTTAGGAGGTGGGGCCTCTAGGAGGTAATTAAGTCATGCAGGTGGAGCCCCCATGAATGGGATTGGTTCCCTTAGGAGAGGATACATGAGAGAGCTGCTCCCTGTCTCGCTGCTCTTGGCCATGTGAGAATATAACCAGGAAGAAAGGCCTCGCCAGAACTTGGCCATGTTGGCACCCTGACCTTAGTATTCCCACCTCCAGAACTGCAAGAAAGAAACGTTGTTTGGTTAAGCTACCAGTCCATGGTGGCTCGTTATAGCAGCCTGGCCTGCCTAAGGCACATGGCTTCTGCCAGGGCTGAGCCCAGGCAGGACTCTGGAGAGTTTTCTCTCCTGTCTGGTCGCCCAGCGCTCTCCTTCAGCTCATTCACCACCACAGTGCAGGTCCTGAAAGCCTCACCAGAGATGTTTCCAGTAAAATTCTCCGGTTGTGGGGGACTGTAAGCAGGTCTATGGAAGAGCTACAGAGACACCAGCAAGCGACAATTAGGCATTAATTGCTTCCTGGCAAAGCCAGCCCTTTGCTGGGCGATGACTCTGAGATCGCACAGATTAATCAGGTAAACATACTTCTTCCTTTTCTAGCCTTTGGAATCCAGGTGATAGGAGAGCTTGGGGAAAATGACTTGGTTGGTGGCCAGAAATTGGAGTGCTTATTGTAGACGGAAGGCCAAAAAAAAAAGTCATGGAAAGTTTTAGTTATTTTTTTAAAGTCATTTTTTTTCTTTGTCTTATCTCTAAGACTAGATGTTTCTAAGAAAATAAGCTTCATAGTTCAACCCACCTGGTTTTGAATTCTTTCCTCACTTTGCTTTCACTGCGACCTTGGAGAAGTTACTTAACCTCTTTGCGTCTCAGTTTCTTCATCTGTTAAGTGAGTATAACAGGGGAACATACATAGTTGGCTTGTTGTAATACACGCAAGGTTACATGTACCGATACTTGTAAGGTGCTTAGCGTGGTACCTGGCACACAGACACAGCTGACCAGTTTTTGTTGTTACTGAGTTACTCTTCTTATTGGCTCAAGAGCATTGTAGGTAATGAAACAGAAACTAAAGGACATTGACACCAAATACGTGCCAGGTGTTTGACACGTATGTCAAACACAAATGACGTATGCAGAATCCTGTTTAATATTTATAATGTGCATTAGTATAGGTATCATTACCCCCACCTTATGGATGAAGAAACTGAGGCCCTGGGAGTTTAAACAACTTGCCAAAGGTCACACAGTGGATGGAGTCTGACTCCAACCATTCTCTCTCCATCCTTCCCATCCTCCCTTCCTTCAGAACGTAGGAAGGTGAAATTGGGTTAAAAAGAACCAGGGAAACCCAAAACAGGAGAAAGATTTCATAAAGGAGCAGGGTCTTGTGTGTGTGTGTGTGTGTGTGTGTGTGTGTGTGCGTGCACACTGACAGCTACCCCCATCAGAGCGTTTAATTACAAACATCTTCAGTGAGATGTTAGGGTGTACCATGTGAGTGTCAAAAAGCTGGAAGGGGCAACACTGGGGGATAAGAGGCTGAGGTAAGAACTTGGGATTTATTCATCCATCCACTATCTCCTGAGGCCCCTCGTGTGCTGTGAGAGGGACTTTGAATGTCCAGCGACAAGTCTCGGGCACTTCTCTGTGGTGGGCAGAGCCCTTCCCAAATCAAATCCAGAGACCCGCTGGGATTTTCTGGGAAGGAGACTCCAACTGGCCTGGTAGGAGCAGGAGGCTCTAACACAGCCTGGAGGGTCCCTGATGTTAGCAATTCCTTGTTAATGTTATTTTCCTTTTCCATCTCCCCTGCCTACCTTGGTACCTGAGGAGGGCCAAGGCCACCTTACTGCCTCTTTTTGTTTTTTGCTCTAAGTTATTTAGAACCATCTTGATGGTCCCTAACCCTAAACATGGCCTCTCGTCTTCCTGGGACAGAGCAACTAGACATTCTCGGTGTAGTAGGCAGAATAATGGCCCCCGAAGATATCCATGTCCTAATTCCCTGAACCCAGGAATGGGTTAGATTCCTGGCAAGGGGGAGCTAAGGTTGCAGGTAGATGCAAGTGTGGATCGGCTGGCTTTAAGATGGGGAGATCGTAGTGCATTAGCCAGGTGGGCCCAGTGTAGTCATCAGGGTCCTAAAAGTGGACGAGACAGATGGCAGCACAGGAAGGACTCGAGCGAGGTGGCTGGCTTTGAAGATGAAGCCAGGGACTAGGAAGCAAGGAAAGCTGACAGCCGGGGGACAGGTTCTCCCCTACAGCCTCCAGGAAGGGACACAGTCCCGCTGACATCTTGATTTTAGTCCTGCGAGGCCCATGTTGGACTTCTAACCTGCAGCACCATAACTTAATAAATCTGTGCTGTCTAAAGCTGCTAAACTTGTGGTAATTTGTTACAGCAGATCAGAAACGAATCTCTTTGGTGTTCCGTGGGGATGTGGAAGGGTAGGGACCCGGCCCGAGAGCTTGAGCAGACAGAATGGGGAGTGTAAAGGTGACCCTTGGGGCCCAGTCCAAGCATGGGAAAGCAGAGTTAAAACATGAAATGAAGTAGCCATTATTTTCATAGATAGAAGGAGAGTGAACATTGTATTGGGAGAATTCATTTGGGAAAGTGGAAGAGCATGAGCTTTGGAAGCAGTGTTCTGGTTTTAAAACCTGACTCCATCGCTTCAGCTCCGTGACTATGGGAAAATTACTAACCCTCTCTGAGCCTCAGTTCCTCATCTGGAAAATACCGCACACATACAGGATGTCAGAGTAAGACATCCATCATCCCATTGATTATCTGTAAATTCAGATGTTAGCTAACTGCACAGTTCTAAGGATTCATAGCAACCAGAGAGAAGTGCCCAGGAGTAGAGATACAATAAATGGTGTCTAATTTCTTCTCCAAAGGCTACATGCCATCAAGACTACTACAGTTTTGTTTCTCTGAACTAAGCCATCAAACTACTCTTTAGAAAGAAATGAATGTCCATTTAGTGTTAATGCAATGCCATATAGTAAAATCTTCAAATTCAGGGAGTAGACTTTTGGTAGGAAGGGGATATATTGCTTGAACCAAGAATTAGGATTAGGACTAAGAACTAAGATATTCTTTGTAAAAGCACACTTTTATTATTTTTTTATTTTTTTTTTATTTGAGACAGAGTCTCGCTTCGTTGCCCAGGCTAGAGTGAGTGCCATGGTGTCAGCCTAGCTCACAGCAACCTCAAACTCCTGGGCTCAAGCAATCCTCCTGCCTCAGCCTCCTGAGTAGCTGGGACTACAGGCATGCGCCACCATGCCCGGCTAATTTTTTCTATATATATTAGTTGGCCAAATTAATTTCTTTCTATTTATAGTAGAGACAGGGGTCTCACTCTTGCTCAGGCTGGTTTCCAACTCCTGACCTTTAGCAATCCGCCCGCCTCGGCCTCCCAGAGTGCTAGGATTACAGGTTTGAGCCACTGGGCCCGGCCAAAAGCACACTTTTATTTATTTATTTTTTAAATTTATTATTATTATGGTTTTTTTTGAGACAGAGTCTCACTTTGTTGCCCAGGCTAGAGAGAGTAAAAGCACACTTTTAAATAGGCCTCTATTCCCTATGAACTTTGAGTTCGCTACTTAATCAACTGAACCACTAAAACTTTGATTATTGCTTTTATATTTACTTTATGCCAAGAAATGATCTTGATATATAAGAATGGATGATTAAGATATTCTACCTTTCCACCTTTGCTTCAAAGTCAACATTCCCAGATCTGAACTCATTACGTAGCCATCTCTGCCCCTAGATCTGCTCACCCTGTGTTTCTAATCTCAGTGAGTGGCAATGAGTCACTTGGGTCCAATCACCCAAGCCAATTCCCGCTGAGACTACGGCACCAGCGTCTTTCTACCTGGCCTCTCCTCTCCATACTCACAACACCGTCATCTTGATGTTTTTCTGTTTTCTGTTTTTTTTTTTCCTAAAAGAAGAAATGGTGCCATAGTTTCTCTCTCTGCCACAAATATTGTCCCCATCCCTAATCTAATCTCAATCCAGCCACCAGTATGATCTTTCTAAATTAATAGTTCGATCATATTACCTTTTGTCTTAAAACCTATCAATGGTCTTTGGATGACCTTGAGTAGTGTAGACTGAATTGTGTCTGCTTAAAATTCACATGTTGAAAGCCTAACCCCCAATGTGACTATATTTTGAGATAGAGCCTTTAGGAAGTAATTAAGATTAAAGGAGGTCAAAAGGGTGGCACCCTGATCTGATAAGACTAGTGTCCTTTTAAGAAGAAACTGAACTCCCTCTCTCTGTCATGTGAAGACAAAACAAGAAGGCAGCCATCTTCAAGCTAGGGAGAGAGCCCTTCCCCAAAATCAACCCTGTCAGACCTTGACTGGGAACTTCTACCTTCCGGGACTTCTTTGAGAAAACTAATTTCTGTTGTTTAAGCTACGAAGTCTGTGGTATTTTGTTATAACAGCCTGAACATACTAATAAAATGGCATACAGTTGTGGCATGTAAGGCTGTTTTCTTTCTAATTCCCACCTACTTGGCAGGTCATCCACAGACAGCTCTGTGTCCACTCATAATTTAAGTTCTTGACCCACCATGCTCTCTGGGGCACATGTCCTTCACTCTGCTGGGAAGGGTCATTCCCTTTTACCCTTCCTGGTTTCCCTTAGTGCATGTGGTCACAATTCTATTTTGTGTACTCTTATACTTTGGGTAAACCTGTTTCACCACAATAAAATATTCTTTATCCTATCTGCATTCCCAGTTGCCAAATTGAATGGGAGAGAGAAAGAAAGATTCTTCCTTACCCATCTTTGTCATATCTATGGAACTCAGCACAAATCCTGGTACTTTGTAGGTTTTATAAAAATGTCTGTTGAATGCATGAATCAATGAATGAATGGCACATGAGGCAAAGTTTCCCCTTGCTCTTAGGGTAAATCCTAAAGTCGCTCCCATGGCCTGCACATCTCTCCAGCCTTGTTTAATTCCATGTCCTTTTGACGCCAGCCCAAGGAAGCTGCTTGTGAGTCAGTTCCATGCTGCCGCCTCCTGTCTCAAAGACTTGTGCATTCTCTTCCCTCTGCCTAGAATCTGTCCCCTGCTCTACCTAATTTTAAGCTAGTGAGTAGCTATCCATCTTTCAACTTGTAGCTAAATGGTTTCCCATGGAAGATTTTTCTCAACATCTTGTTCCCTAGACAAGATCGCTCCCCCTACCCTTTGTTCACCTAGCACCTGTTTGCTTCCTAATGTTTTCTCCAATGTGCTGTAGCATGCCTATGTGATTACAGAATTAAAGTGCTTTCTGACAAGGCAGTAAGATCCCTGAAAGCAGGGAGGTTTTGTTCACTTGCTTGTTTATTTTGTTTTCAGCTTTCTCTCTCTCTCTGTCCAGGGCTTAGAACAGTAAACACAGAGCATGTGTTCACAATAATACCATGAGGTGGTAGATAATTGATAGCTGCAACATACAAATCAGACTCTACATTTAGCCATTTTTTTCTATACATCATTTCATTCACTTGAAATTATTTAATAACTGATCAGAACAAAGTAGACTTTCTCTCTTAGTGGCTTAGCCCTGGCATCCCTTGGTTTCTGTCCATGCTGGAGCAAATACTACAGAGTTCAGGCTGTGGAGGAGCCAGTTCAAAGATGAAATTATTCCTGTAGATCCCAAACTATCCAGGTCTAATAAGTGAGGGAACCCCAAGGTGCTTCTTTATGGGGCGACTTTGCCCAGCATTGAAGGGTACGCAAAGTTGGACTGTAGAGAAGAGAAGTGTTAGAAGGGAACAATTGTGCATTCTTGGTAGATTTTGAACCCACCATAGTTTGGTAGTTAAGAACGTTGGTTCTGGAATCTGACTTTGTGGATTCAGATCCTGGCTATACCCCTTACTGGCATAGTGAGTCCAAGCAAACATATTGCCTTCTCTGTGCCTCAGTTTTCTGTTGAAGTGGAGTTTAGGAATAGTACCTACCTCATCAGGTTGTTATGAGGAATAAATGGGTTAAGAGATGTAATGAGGCCAGGCATGGTGGTCCATGCCTATAATCCCAGTGCTTGGGAAGCCAAGGCTAGAGGATCACTTGAGGCCAGGAGTTAGAGACCCATCTGGGAAACATAGCAAGACTTGGTCTCTACAAATAATAATAATAATTATAAATAAATAAAAAATTAGCTGGGTGTGGTGATGCACATCTGAAGTAGTTCATGAGTAGTGCCAGCTACTCGTGAACATCAGGCAGGAAGTTGGGTTGAGCCCAGGAGTTCAAGGATATAGGAAGCTATGATCACCAGTGTACTCCAGCCTGGGTGACAGACTGGAGACTCCAACTCTAAAATAAATTAAAAAACAAATAAATACATGATGAAATAAAATTATCTGTCAGTTGCTGGGGCTGACAGATAATTCTGGCATTCAGTACCAGGAGGTTCAAATGCCTGCAGGTACAAGCTAGATTTTCTAATATCAGTTTAACAGTAGTTATTCTTTGGCACAATCTGTCTGCCTCCTTTGTTTTATTTCTTTACTGGTTTGGAACTTAATCAGAAAAGAGGATGACTTTATTTATTGGGTTCTCCTAAAGGCACTGACAAGATCATGTAAATTGAGAGGATATGCATGGGAGAATGAATATCAGGAGGATATTCAGGATATATGCTTAGCATCCTAAGAGCAGAAGATTCATGCCTGAGAAATGAGAAGAACTAAAAAAGTTCAGTGTTCTTTGGGATGGCCCAAGGGAACAGCAAACCAGTGTATCCTGCAAGATCATTAGTGTGAAATTCCTAACTATCAGAATCCCTAGACTCTTGGAGCCCGGAGATACAAATGTTGATACTCAGAAAGTGTCAGGACAGATGCTACATCTATAAAGGAGCTATTATTAGCTCAGACCCCCAGCAATGAATCACATAAACATGATTAAAATGTACAGACCCTGAAGGTGTGGCATAAAGCACAAAGACAGCACTCAGAGTGCTCAGATCGGAGATAGACAGAGACATGCAAACAGAACAGCCCTCATCAGGCTAAGGAACAATTACAGACAGATGTTTATGCAGCACTGTGTGGACCAAGATACCTAATCCAATTGTTTTAAGATGATTTGTAAACTAAACCAGGAGAAAACATACAGCAAGGACTAGGAACATGCGCCTTGAAACAAGGAAAGGGCATTCCAGGGCAGACTCACATGGCAGTGTGAGGAAGACATGGACCAGCAGAACACAGTCAATGCAGTATGGTGGAGTGATCCAATCTGGGCCAGAACAGATACCCTTATCTCTGCTGCACCTGGCTAAATATTTTTATGAGTGGTAATCAGAAATGAATATTAGACTATTGTCATTGAATATTAGACTAATTGTCAGTACTTCATAGTTTGGGTGAATGATTTTGCTTAAGTCACTTGTTCAGTGGAATAAATTTATATGTACATTACTCCACAATGTAGGTTTAGATTATTCTTGAATAAACCTGTACTATCTGTCATTACAATATCTATGTTAAAGGATCCACACAGATATACACGTTCGAGACCCCACTAAACTTTCAGCCAGGTAACCGGTAGACATTATGGGCAGAGTCAGCCAAGCAGATTATATTTATTGATACCTTTTCCTAGTGTCTTCTTTTAGTTTATGAATAAGTCTATTTCTAAGTAATCAAATTAAGATTCTTATTACAGAAGATGTAATAAGATTGTAACTGTTCAAATAGCACTGAAAATAGTGCCAGTAGTGAGGCTTTTGAGAATTCTGGAAGGAGAGACCCTTATAATTCATTAGAATGAATAATCCTATTTAATCCATGCCCTTATTTCTTCTCTTTTTTTTTCCTTCCTTCTTTCCTCCCCACCCCCACTTCTCTCTTTCTTTCTTTCTTTTCTCTCCCCTAATGAAGCATTACAAGTTGGCTGTCTGGGAAGTCAACTCTGAGGAACAATTTAATAGGCCAGATATCTATTAACGAGTTTCCTTGGGATGAAGACCTATGGAAGGAAGAAGGAGGGAGCAGGAGGAGGAGGGGGGAGAAGCTGACCTGTGACATAGCCCTGCCAGAGTCATGTCACCCTACAAAGGCTCTGGAGCTGGCATGACTCTTCAGATTGTCCTGAGTGATGCCAAGATGGACAGGATTTCTTATAATTTCAGATTGATGCATCATTGGGTGTGGGCCTCCTGGAGAAGGGCATGACCTTGGATGACCTTGGGACATCTCCACAGCTAAGAGAATCCCTGAAGGGGCTGGTGGCTGCAGGCTTCTGTCCTCAGCACTCCCAGGCCAGGACAATGAGATTGTCATTGAAGGAGCATCTGGGCCGCACATCACAGCGTCCACCATATATGTGGGGACTCAGTGGAGTGTTTGAAAGACACTAATCCAACATCAGTATCTAAGGCAGAAGTGGGGGAGGAGATGAGGAAGATACTGAGGTCAAGGAGGTCAACTCTAGGACTGTTGCAAGAATCTAAGAATAATTTGTAAAGTTAGGAATGAAAAGAGAGGGAAAGTTGGATCTCCTATTGATATCTTCAGTGCACACTTGAGTCTAGATTTCTCCATGGGAAAATCCTCCCAGAACTGATCCAACCAGTGGCTACAATGCACAGAACATATATTCTTTAAATCTTCGGTTTTCCTCATTTAACTCTTAAGGTAGTTTTGCATAATGATAGAGTAACAAGGATTGATTTCAAATTTTTGGTAAGACTAGTTTTAGATATTTGATTCTGGCCAAGTGTTTTGACCTTTGTGAACCCCAGTTTCCTTATCTGTAAAATGGGCATAGAGCTCTCTACCCTTCTGAAGGTTAGGGTTGGTACCAGGTTAAGAAAGAGACAATGCACGTGAAAAGCACATAGCACAGTGTTGAATACATAATAGTTTTTCAACAAAATCAGTTCTCTTCTCACGAAGAAAGAAAACAGAACATTCTGGACTGTTTTGTCAGACCCAATTTTGGAAGAGAATCTGTGGGTGAACAATCTTTGCCCAGTTTTAATGTGCAAAATAATAGTATAAAAATGCATGAAAACATTCATCTTTCAGCTCAGACCTAGATTGTTGATATCTGCCTGGGGCAAAATTTCATGGCTGAGAAAATAACATTCTAAGTTTGAAGTTCTGTACCAACCTTCATATTCCAGCCCTATTTAAAGGAACATTTTAAGTCTACCATGAAGTGGCATTTGGGATGATAATGTTTTTGAAGAAGGAGCAAAAAAGAAGACAGGTAGCAAGACCTGTGTTGTTTCATTTTAGTAGCATTCTGTCCGGTGAAAACTAGAAATGATCTCTGGCAGGGAATGTAATGGAAATGTTTTGGGTGGACCTCAGATCTGCAACAAAGTGTCCTGAGGCCCCCACTATGTGGGGGACCCGTGTTCATACAGGTGTTGCCCAAATAGCAGGGCCCCTGTCCTAAGAGTCACATTCCAATGGGGAGACCTCCATGAAAACATACTTTCCTCCAACATACCAACCAGAAGGGACTGTGGTCTGATGCAGTTTATCTGTTAGACACCCAAAGCAGAGAGCCAGGGACCTGTGAGTTTTTGTGGGCTTAAATATAAATGTTTAATATCCGAAAAATAGCAGCTCCAAAAAAAAAAAAAAAAAAACTTCAAAATCAAAAGAGAAATTATAAGTTAAACATTTATAAAACTTTACATTGTGTCAGCCAGCCTACCGCAATTCGACACACACACGTACATACACATATGTTTACACACATATATTACACACATATACTCGCATTTATTTTATACATAATAATAAAAAGCTTAAACCACGAGAAAAAGTCAGTAATTTATACTAAACATACTAAGAATTATTTTTATAATGCTTAACATTTTCATAAATGAAACAATTACAGCGGCTCCTTGGTGTCTATGGGGGATTAATTCCAGGACCCCCTTGTGGACACCAAATCTAAGGGATGCTCATGTCCCGTATATAAAAATGGCATAATATTTACATATGATCTACACACATCCTCCTGTATCCTTTAAATCGGCGGTCCCCAACCTTTTTGTCACCAGGGACTGTTTTCACGAAAGACAATTTTTCCACGGACCCAAGGAGGTGGTTTCGGGATGATTCAAGCACATTACATTTATTGTGCACTTTATTTCTATTATTTTTACATTGTAATAGATAATGAAATAATTATACAACTCACATTATAGGTTGGGGACCTCTGCTAAATCATCTCTAGATTACTTGTAATATCTAATAAAACATAAACACTATGCGCATAGTTGTTATACTATATTGTTTAGGGAACAGTGACAGGAAAAAGGTCTACACATGTTCAGTAAGGATGCAACCACCCATTTTTAAAAAATATTTTCAGTTTACAATTGGTTGAATCCAGAGATGTGGAACACATGGTTACAGAAGGCAGACTGTATAGCTAACACAGGATATGGATACATTTTATTTTTTTTAAAAAGTATACACGAGGTCTCTAAAAATACAAGTACATAGATCCTCCAAAGTTTTAAAGGTGGCCTTTGCTCTAGGGGCCCCTGAAAGGATGAAATCCCTCCCAGGGAGAGATCCCCAAAGAAGGTTAAGCTGGAATGGAATATTGGCTATGAAGCAAGCATGGTGACATGCCACACATTTCACAACCAAGGAGAGTTCTGAAACCATGCAGTCAAGTTTCTCCACTTATCTGGCAATAGGTCAGGCACTTTTCACTTCCCAGAGTGCAGCTCCATGCCTCCTGCCAGTGGCAGCTCGTGCCAACTCTTGGATTCATAATAAACAGAACTGGGCAGTGTAGTGCCATATAATTGCCTTCCAATTTCTTTGTGATTCTGTTTTGCAAAGGAACTAATTTTCTCAGACTCAATTGAGGGCAGAAAGAGTAGAAACCCACAGGGCAGGTGAGCAGGAAAGCAGGTAGCATAATATAAACACAGAGCACCTTCACCGGAGCACATGACCAGGTGATGCTGATGGCATTTTACCTACTGCAGCTGCGTCAGGGCAATGCTTTCTCTTGAGTCTTCCTTGTCCTTCCACCTGGCTCAGGTGAGAAACAGAACTGGAATTTGAGGCAGGATGTCATAGTCCCACATTTTGTTTTTCTTAAGAGTCAGAGAAATCTTGCCATGTTAAGGTTTTTCTAGATAGGATTTTAGAAGGTTTACTTTTAATTTGAAGGCTTGTTGGAGGAATTGTGGCTTCACCTCTGGGAACAGTTGTTCTGTGCAAGGCAGCAAAAGCCATCTACTCTTCCTCTGGATTGATTCTATTCCTCTAAATGTCAGCTATGTAATCAAACTGGAACTGGACCTGGGCGTAGGGGAAGAAGGCCAAAAAGTTTAATCCCTTTATGGCCCAATTATGAATTTGATTTAATGGTAAATATCAATATTCTTATTTTTTCACATGCTCATTTATTTATCCATCTATCAAGTGATTACTTAGTGTTAAGTCATTGGCTAAGTGATTACATTTCTCTTATTTAATTTCTACAGAGTTGGTGCTATCGGTACATCTTAAAATTGAGGAGATGGAAGCTTAGCTGGTAAGGGAACAGTCAGAGGTTATAGAATTGAGTGGCGGAGCCTGGATTAAAAAGAAACAGCAGTGATATAGCATCTCTTGTATTTTTGTGGATAGAGCTGGAACCCATTCTATTAAATGAAGTATCCCAAGAATGGAAAAATAAACACCACATGTACTCACCAGCAAATTGGTATTAACTGACAAACACCTAAGTGGACATATAGGAATAATATCTATCGGGTGTCGGGCAGGTGGGGGGGATGGGTATATACATACATAATGAGTGTGATGCACACCAACTGGGGGATGGACACGCTTGAAGCTCTGACTCGGTGGGGGGGGGCGGTCAGCAAGGACAATATACGTAACCTTAACATTTATACCCCCACAATATGCTGAAAAAAATAAAAAATAAATGAGGATTCCTAAGTATCTACCCTTTTTCTAAGCACAGCATATTGCTTTGGAATGCTCTTATTGTCTGTGCTCTGTTCCCTGATGCAAAGTTAAAACAAGTTATGTTCTTAAGGATAGGTCATGCTCCACTTTAGGTGCTGGGAATGAAGGGAGAATGCTCCCTCCAGGCAGGGTCTTGAGCTCAAGAAACTCACACTCTGCTGAGGTTAACGTGGGACAACTGACTTTAATATCAGGTAGAATAAGCCTCCTAGTGGCCAGGCACGGTGACTCATGCCTGTGATCCTAGCACTCTGGGAGGCTGAGGCGGGAGGATCGCTTGAGCTCAGGAGTTCCAGACCAGCCTGAGCAAGAGCAAGACCCCGTCCCTACTAAAAGTAGAAAAACTAGCCAGGTGTTGTGGCACACACATGTAGTCACAGCTATTTGGGAGGCTGAGGCAGGAGGATTGCTTGAACTCAGGAGCTTAGGTTGCTGTGAGCTAGGCTGACGTCATGGCACTCTAGCCTGGGTGGCAGAGCAAGACTCTGTCTTTTAAAAAAAAAAAAGCCTCCTAAAATGAACTACCTGCCAGAGCCTTAGGAGACAGGAGATAGGTTGGGAGGAAGAAGAAAGGGTTTGGTTTTGACTGAGGGAATTAGGAGGCTTTCATAGTGGAAATGACATTTTGAGATGTACCTTGAAGGACAAGGTCCAGCTAAGTGGAGAAAGGCTGGGAAGGGCCTTCTGGGCTGTGGGCTGCAGAGGAGAGGGTATGCAGTGTGTGCCACAAGTGGGGAGATGAGGATTTTCAGGATGCTGGGGCAGGGCGCTACAGGGAGCTTTGCAAGCAGGTGCAGGGAGGTGCATGAACTCTTTCTGCAAGGTCAAGAAGAAGGGAGGGAAGGGCTTAAAACACCTCAGCCTCACCTGACACCTGTTCCCAGCCATAGGTTATAAGCAGGTGATAGGTGAAAGTACTGCCAGCCCTTTGGGACTAACTCTATATGATCAGGAAAATGATTAAAAAATTGTCCTTTATGGACAACAACCAGTAGGGCCACCTTTGTACAGCAAGGTCAGACATTGCTATACGACTGAGCAGAATTGACTCTGAGCTTCCCAGCTCTGCCTGGGCCTCAGTGTGGGATGTACAGCTCCTCCTGATTCCCCTGTGTCAGTCGCTGTTGAGGTGCTGGGATTCACTAGGAAACAGGGTGAGCAGGGGAGCTTGCATTTGAAAGAAGTATCCCAGCAGTAAAACTATAAACAAACAAAGAAGAAATCGTGGCTGGTAGAAAGTACTGCAAAGAAAATAAACCATAGGACGTGACAGTGACAGATGAGGAATGGGATATTTAGGGAAAGCTTTTCCAAGAGGCAGTCCAGAGAATATTAATTATTTAATTGAATTTGCTAATGCAGGTACCCCACATCAATTGCACATTTCTACAGTGTATAAATAGAGCAAAAGGGCATCTCTCTCCCACAGTCTACCCCAGCCATTCATTTGGCTTTCCAGAGACAAAAACCAGAATCAGTGCCTTGCGTATCCCTCCAGAGCTATTCTATGTATGTACAAGTCTGTGTGTGTCTGTGTGTATGTATGTAAAACACCAATGTTAGCATACTATATATACGTCCTGACATTTTTTAGTTTAGAATATATCTTAGAGAACTTCCCACATCAGTACATAGAGTTGCCTCACTTATTTTTAGCTGGTATCACAATATTCTATTGTATAAATATACACATCCACAACCCTGAACTCTAATTCCCAAATCCCAAAAGCTCTGGCAACTAAGTTTTTCCCTCTAAAGTTTGACACTCAAACTTATCTGGTGGCAAAACTGACTTGAGGTGATTTGAAAATATTTAGACTCTTTTGTTATCTCATTTAGTGTTCATGAGGTTTGCTTCAGGATGACAAATACATTTAAACTTATTGTGTTTCCCAGAGCCTGCTGGGAATGGGGGCATGTGTCATAGTGTATGAGATAAACTAAAATGAAAGAGAAAAAAAAAAATCTGCATTCCGAAATAGAACTGACCTCCAGGGGTCCGGATAAGAGACTGTGAATCTTTATCACATTTTATTTAACCTGCTCCCTAAAGATGGATATTTTAATAGTTTCCGACATTTGTTCTCACAAACAATGAATATCTTAATACATACATGATTTTACGCCTATGATCCATGGGGCTAAGTGCTTTTATGTTTAAAATTTTCATCAGCTTTATCAACCTGCTCTTGTGCTCTCGCCAGCATTGACTCAGAGTACCTATTTTCTCTGTCTGCTCTTTATGTCTAGCAAACATAATCAACTCTCAGTCATTTGGTGCTTCATTGGCCGGAACTCCCCCTCAGCCAGAGCCACGTTTTCCTGGTTTGATGATACTTACTGATGATGAGAACCACAAGGATTTAATGGCAAGAGAAGAACAAATGGTGCTGGGCTTTGTTTGAACATCAAGTGGGTTTGACTGCAGCCATGTTCTTGGAAAATAGGCAACTGAGGTGTATGCAAGGTGATGGTTAATGATGAAATCATGTGACTGATCCTTTACGTAATATTTTAGATATTGGACAGTGAAAATATTATAAATTATGAGGTTTATCTGAAGGAAAAGGATTGCACCATTTGTTGTTTTAGTAACTGTGAGGTTACTTTTGGTGAACTGGGGCCATTGAATCAGAACATAAGTCTCTGACAATCTAGACGATAAAGCTTACTGTAGAAGGAACACAGTGTTAGTGAAGGATCTGAGTTCAAATGCTGGCTTTGCCACCCAATAGCTGCGTGAATGTAGGCAGGTCACTTGACCTTTCAGGAATTTGGTTTCCTTTCCTGTTTAATTAGAATAATAACTCCACATTTTATTATTATTGTTATTGTTATGATTAAATAAGATAAGTGTAGTTAAGATACCTGGCACATAGTAGGTACTCATGAAATGACTGGTTTTAATGTTGGAGTTCTGAGCCAAGAAGCTTCTAGATGCTTTTTAATTTTTTAAATCCTACAATAAAGCAGTGAAGCCCACTACCTTTGGGATCGATAAGTGAGTCCTAAGGAGAGAAAATGCAGGGAAATCAAGGGGATGAGGCGCGACCACCAATGGTCCTGATCGGCCATGAAATGGACACCATAGGCTCTCATCTGGATGGTGTCAGGCGTGGCTAAGGCCGCTTTCAGCATGGACGTGCCTCAGATGTGACTCCACTGGGCACAGGGTTGGACAGGGACAAAACTGAAGGACACTCTCCCAGGTGATCCACTTCTGATCTCCTCCATTGCTCTGAGATGTGGGGGTCATTATACCTGTTCTGCTGCCTCTTGTTATTTCTACCTGTGACTTTTAAATAAATGAATGTAAAACAGGGATTATTCTGTCACATTTTCCACAATGCTATGCATAAAAACTAAATTTATATTAACCCATTGACTGCTACACTAGAAAAACAATTTTTTTCTTTGGGGCCACAGTGTTTTATTACAAAAATTGAATTAAAACTTTGAAAACAAAATGATCCTTTCTAATGCAATGAAAAATTTGTTATTTTTTTTATCATTTTCTGTGTGTGAGTTATATGCAACTTGAAAAGTAGTTCTTGTGGCTCTCAAGGTGAAGAGACGTGTGAGTTACTTATGCTTCACGAGGCCCCGCTCTCAAAACTAGCGTGAATTAAATATAACTCACGTGGCAGTTAATGGGTTAAATAACTAGATGCTGCACCCTCACCCTAAATTCCCAAGTTATCAGTCAAGTTGGTGATTCTTCAAAGAACCAAGGATTTCTACTTCTTAAGCATGTTCCCGGATTCCTTGTGCTCTGTCCGAAGGGAAATAACAGGTGTCAACGTCATCTTTTGCCAGGTGCTTCAGAGTGCAGTGGCCAGATCCAAGTCCCACCTCTGCTGCTTGCTGGTGACATGGCTTTGGACAAGGTGAGGGAACTCTCTGCCCTGGGCCTCCACTTCCTCTTCTGTACAGTGAGAGTGATGATCCCCAAGTGGTAGTTGTGAGAATTCAATGTAAAACAGGAAAAAAAAAAAAAACGAAACATGTGCAGTGCTTAGAACAGTACCCAGCACGTGATAAACATTCAGTGTTAGATAATATTCATTCCCCAGATGGCTGCTCGCCATGCGTCAGGCCAGAAAGTGGGAGACAAGGGCTGGGGTGCCGTCAGAGTCTGCAATTGGGTACGTGCCCTGCAGCACTCTTCCCTGCCAGGGTTTTGAAGCAACTGAGAAATAGGCAAGAGAATCAGCAGAGAAGAAAATGTTAGATTCGTTACCGCTAAAGTCTGTGTAGAAGTACATATCATAGACTGAGGTTGAGCGTGGGCTTGCTAACTCCCAACACCCTGTCTAGGCCTTGGTGTGCCCCCCGGCCCCCTGCCGGTAAAGTTGGTGTCTACAATCCAGACACTTTTTTTAGGTCACTCCTTTCGCTGACGCTGGTGGGGAAGGGAAGACAGAGACCAAAACCCAAGGGCTTGGGATCCTTGCAGATTAGCTTTGTGCAATGGGCCAACGACTACTGCCATCAACCAGGCAAATAAATGACTTACGCCACAGAGAGAAGTAAGAGGTGGAGCCAGCGACCAGAACAGGTGGAAGAAATCTTTTAATCTACTAAATAGGGTGGGGACAGGGCATGGTTTAATTATGTGAAATCAACAAAAGGAAGTCTGGTAAGTCCTCAGACAACACTGAGTCATATCAACTGATGCCTTCACTCTATGAAGAATTTTTATGACCATGGTCTCAAATTTTCTATACAACAGTCCCATAAACCAAAGGAAAAGAAAGAGAACTACTATTAATTGAGTGCTCGAAATTTCTCAGTTGATGATCTAACATTTTATGTTCGTCTTGCAGTTGACCTCACCTGCTCAAGGTCAAGGGATTAGGACTTGGAATGTTCTACATCTGACTATGGGCCCAAGAAGAGAGAACAGGGTGCTCATGGCAAAATAAGGCCCCTGCCTGACTGCATTTGTATACATGCTCTTTTCAGGATGAGTATAATTCACATTTGTTTGGTGCTTTAACTTTTTTTACTTTCTTAATCTAATTTTGTTGTGGTAAGAATACTAACAAGAAATCTACCCTCCTAAAAATTTTTTAAAAATTAAAGTATACAGTATATAGGTGTACAGTACTGTTGACTGTAGGTACAATGTAATATAGCAAACCTCTAGAACTTACACATCTTGTTTGACTGAAACTTTATACCCAATGATTAGCAGCTCCCTATTTCTCCCTACCCCAGACCCTGGCAACTACGGTTCCACTTTTGATTCTATGAATTTGACTAATTTAGATACCTCATGTAAATGGAATCATACAGTGTTTGTCTTTCTGCAACTGGTTCATATCACTTAGCATAATGTCCTCAAGGTCCATCCATGTTGTCACATATGGCAGAATTTCCTTCTTTTGTAAGACCGAGTAATATTCCACTGGGTGTATATACCACATTTTCTTTATCCACTAATTTGTCAATGAATATTTAGGTTGTTTTCACATCTTGGTTACTGTGAACAGTGCTACAATGAACAGAGAGATGCTAATATCTCTTACAAATTTGAATTTCGATACTTTTGGATAAATACTCAGAAGTGAGACTAATGGATCATGTGGTAGTTCTATTTTTAATTTTTTTGAGGAAGCTCCATTCCATTTTCCATAGTGGCTGCACTATTTTACATTCCCACTAACAGTGTGCAAGGACTCCAGTTTTTCCTTGTCATTAACACTTGTCTTTTGCTTTTTGGAAAACAGCCTCTTAGACACATTAAATTCTTTGACCCTTAGGACAATCCTTTGAAAGAAACTCAATAGTTCAACAAATATTTTTTGAGGGCTCACTAGGTGTTGGGGCAGAGCTTGGGCACTGGGCTATATGGGAAGCAAAAGGGGACAGGATCCCTCTCCACGGGGAACTCTTAGTTTCAATATGGGAGAGGGGACATCCAATAGCGATGTGGTGAATGTAAATGGGCAACTCAGACCTGTCTGTGAGGGCCAGGGGCACATGTCTGGGAGCCTGCGTGGCAGAATAGGGGATGGGAGGAGTATGCTGGGCTGAGAGAATTAGTGAGCGCCAACGTCAGAGGGCGAGGTCGAGGAAAGCCGAGTGGCTGACATGCGGAGGGGAGAAAAGCAGCAAAGTGTTAACTACTATGCCCGTTTTATAGATGGAGAAACAACCTCAGCAAGACGTGGCTTACAATGTCACCACTAGGGAGTGGAGGAGCAGTGCCTAGCAGCGTATAATTGACTGCAACACCATCACACCATCCCCTCCCTCCGTGCTAAACTTGTCCAGGGAGAAGCAAAGCTGGCAGGGGTGTGACTGGTTAGTTTTGAGTTTTGGGGGGAAGGAAGCTCATGGGTGGGTGGACTATCAGCAAAGCATTCGCAGTGTGTAGCAGGGGCTGGACTGTGCCCATGCAGTCCCAAATCCCCGTACTGGCCTGCTAGAACCCTCCTATCCACCACGTGCAGCTAACTCACCATGGTGCTCTCTGAACCTCGTGGAGCTTATATTTCTGTTTGGAATTCCTTTTTCTACTTTTTCCATTCTTTTCTCAGATGACTTCTCAAAACTTTTCAAGAATTGCAAAAGAAAAACCTTACTTACTAGGGAAAACACAGGCTGGCAACTGTGTGTGCTGAAGACGCAGGTGCATGTACACAAGTATACGCATGCTCACATCCCACCGTTCATCACTGCCTTGTCCTGGGACCTGGAGAGGTTCCCTTGTTTGCTGCTCCCCCCAGTCCCGCTAAACTAATGGTATTTAGCAGATCTTAATAAATCACTAGGAAGAATCCAATAAAGAATCCAATACAGCTCTGGGCCTTTCCCCTCCTCTCCAGCCACGCACACAGGTATCCAGCTTTGCTTGCATTTTTCATGGGCTCCACACCCTGTCAAGTCTCCTCCTGGGTCCCTCCTCCATCCTTAGTGAGTGTTCTTTTGGACTCTCCCTGCCTCACTCCTTACTTTCTTCTTTGAATGTCAGCTCCTCCTTAGGGGCTTCCACAAGTACACGAACTGTGGCAAGAGCAGCAGTCCGGGCATAAGAAATTCTGCCTGTGTAGCTTGCCTCTGTCACTTATTAGCTCTGTGACCTTGGGCAAGTCACCTGTTCTTCCTGGTTATTGGCATGGGAGTGGCTACCACCTATTGCTCAGATTGTTTGTAAGGATTTAAATTAGTTTAAACATAACAGTGCCAGAGTTGTAATGATTAGTGACCATATCTGAGTCTCACGTCTACTGTCCATGAGTTGAAGGTGCTAGACCAGCTGATCTCTGGTGCTTTCCAGGCTACAGGGTCCTTGGTTCTTGGCTGTCTTCCCTCCCATGGGCTCTCCATTGACGTATTTCCCCTCTAACTCCATTCTGCCCCTTCCAAATGCACAGGCTCAGCCCTGGGCATTGTAAGGACCAACAAGGCTTATAGACTTGGTGGATGCTGATAGCACTTTGTCAGCTGCAAGACTAGAGAGACTCACGGTGGGTCTGAAGAGACTCACGGTGGGTCTAGAGAGACTCACTACAGCCTAATGCCCTAAGGGAGAACAAATCTTTCTGAATCACAAAGCTGGAAGGTGACCTTTCTGGGCTGGGTAGGATCAGAGCAGAGACCTTAGGGGCATCTGAGAGTATTGAAACCTGCTTTCTGCTCCCAAATCCCCTTACTGGCCTGCTGGACTATTTTCAGCCTAGGAGTCAGGTTTCATTAGCATCACCGAGGACTCCTTTGGGTCTCCTTTATGACTGTGCAAAGAAGTGAGCATCTCACAGGAAGCCAGGGACCACAGTGGAAAGTGAATCAGCTGCGGAGCCAGGGGAGCCAGGGCTCCTTCCAATCCCAGCTCTGCCTCTTCCCTGCCATGTGGGCTTTGCCAGGTGACTCAAGCTCTGTAATCATCCTTTTCCTAAGTTACACATTTGAGGATAATATTAGATAATTCCTAGGGTTGCTTTGAAGGTTGCGTTTCATATCGGCAGCAATATGTGTTCAGAGCAGCCATGCAAGATAGAGAGATAGGTATAGGTTTTGTATAACTTGGTATAATTTTGGCTGTATCCAAATTTGACGCTTAGCAAATGAGAGAAAACAGTAGGATGATTACACAGATGGCCACCGATCGCTTCAAGTCTCCTACCTACTCCTACCGTTTACTAGCTGTCACCTTGGGCAAGTTCCTTACCTCCCTGGGCCTCATTATTTTCATATGTGAAATGGATAAAATAACATTTGCCATTGTGAAGATTACATGAGTTAATTTATGTGGAACAGTACCTGGCATATGGAAAATACTGTATGCGTTACCCATTTTTTTGTGTGTCTCATGTAATAAGACGATGAAGGTAGGTGGCTTTGAGCTTGACTTACTAGCCTGAACAATGCCAAGAGCCTGGTGGAAGTCTCTGCACAGCTCCAACCACAAGGCTCCACATAGCACACCACTAAGCAGGAAAAGGAGGTGATAGCCAGGGGCTTTATTCTAAGCTAGTGGTTTCTTTTCATCTCCAGAAATCCTAGGCACCCCCTTATTTCTCTCAGACTAGAACTGAGTGGCTGCCAAACACGACTGAGATTCTGTGACATAGACCAACCATGATTTACCCTCTTGTGTTGGGCAAATTGCTTCTGAAATCAAATCGAAACACTGCTAGCAATGAAAGGGGGAATGTTTTTGCTCTATAGGCAACTAATGGTACTGGACACACCTTTATTTTAGAAATAATGACCCAGGACTCAGAGGTGAGGTGACTTGTCCTGATCGTATGGCCCGGAGCTGTCAGGTGCTGGACTCATAGATCCTCTGACCCCCAGTTGCCACCTGTTACCCCTTTATTGATTAGACAGAACCATAGAGGTGTAGTTGTGTTATTTTTGGATTAAGGCATTACAGGCCCCTGTTTCAAAAGGTAAATGTGATATTTTAAAAAAGTGATTGAAACCCGGTGTTATAATATACAAGAGTGAAATCATTAGGTGCTTCATTCACACAACAATTCCCAGGTAGTTTCTGTCTTCATCTATTCATCCATCCATCTGTTCACCCACTCACCCATATATTCCTCTATTCATCCATCTCCCTTCCTTCCTTCCTTCCTTCCTTCCTTCCTTCCTTCCTTCCTTCCTTCCTTCCTTCCTTCCTTCCTTCCCTCCCACATTCTTTCCTTCCATTTATTATTCATTCTTCCATATTTTCATCTATACATCCTTCCATATACCAACCCACTCATTCTTCTATCCTTTTATCTATTACTTCTCTCTTTCTCTCTCTCTAGATATCTGTCTTAGCCATTTTGCCCATTTATCCATCCATGCTCTCACAGATCAACATATTCATCTGCGCATTCAGTCATCTATCTTTCTACCCATCTACTATTCCATTCAGTTTTCTTTCCCTCCAGCCTACCTGTCCTCCCTCTCCTTCCTTCGTTCCTTCCTTCATTCCTTCCTTCCTTCCCTCCCTCCTTCCCTCCCTCCTTCCTTCCTTCCTTCTTTCCTTCCTTCCTCATGCAGTCACTTACCCTCCCTTATTGACTGCCTCACTGTGCTAGGTGCTGGGTAATATAACAGTGAAAAAAGCCTGTTATTTTTCTTCAAGAAGTTCATGTTCTGTTTGAAGAGCAGATGATTCCAATATAGTATATCCAGTATTAACTGGGGCTCTTAATCTGTGTGTCTAATGGTCTTAAGTGGCCTTCACGGCTGGGCAGATGAGGGGCAATCAGTGCAGCTATGTCCCGAGAGCAGCAGGGCTGTGCAGGCTGCTGGGTGCACATGCCTTAGGCCCAGCGGAACGCTCAGTTCTGGTGCCGATGTCCTGCTGTCTAGCACATCATCTTTGGAAGGAGCAAAAACTCTTTCAGTTCTTCAGATGTTTAAAAACACCAAGTACATTTGGCAAAGTGTTCTCCCTTGAATATTTAAAATCATGTTTTATTTAAGGGAAATGACTTTCATAAATTTCTGACCCATTTGAGCTTTATATCATTGTAATATTCTTTAAGAGCCAATTCGTGTCCAATAAGGCTTTTCACCTTGTTTAATGACTTTTTAAGATTCTCTTTTCTTGCAATCAAAACTGTATAAGCCAATTCGAATGCCAAAGGGTTCAAGTTCAGTTCAGAGTGCTCGAATCATGAATTCTGAGAGAATTTTAAGTTGCTGAAATGAGTTCTGCTCATTTATATTCAACTCTGTGTCCCCAGCTATTAGCCCTCTACAGACCCACTGCGGACACCATCTAAGACTGTTTGAAAGACTGGACTTTTCACTGAACATTTAAAAACAATTTAGGCAAATCTTTTCTTATACCTACCCAACTGGTCCCAAGCAGAGAAACTGAGCTTATGCTTCTAATTCTGAGCAACTGAGAAGGAAGAAAGGAAAACCAACCAGTCTTCATTATGCTGCATTTCAACTTGACTTGTTTTATATATATAGCAGTCCTGGGCAGTAGATATTATGTCCATGTTATTAATGAAGAGACTTAGGCTCGAGAGAGCAAGTGAGTTGATGAAGTCATTCAACTAGGAAATGGCAGAGAAGTTGGTCAGGACTTCAGGACTCAAGCTTCATGGCCTCCTAAGGTTCATTTCTTTCTGTACACTTCTTGCTCCATAAACTCCCGTTAAATGGAGCACCCACTAGGCAGGGTGTCAGGTATTTGATATGAGCACATTACCTCCTATAATTCTTGCTGTAACTACCCTCCCCACCTTAAAGCTCAGGAATTAAAGCCTCTGAAACGTAAATAACTCGTCCTGATTCACAGAGCAGAGGCAGGCAGACTTGGGATTGAGTCCTAGCTTGGCCATTGTGTTAGTTTCCAGAGGCTGCTATAATAAATTACTGTGAGCTTGTTGGCTTAAAACAACAGAAGTTTATTCTCTCACAGTTTGGAGGTCAGAAGTCTGAAATCAAGGTGTCATCAGTGCTGTAGTTCTCAGAGAGGATTTGTCCCTTGCCTCTTCTTGCTTTTGGCAGCTGTAGTCACTCCTTGGCTTGTGGCCACCCTTGTTTCTCTGCTCCTTCACAAAATCATCTTCTCCTCTGCTGCCTCCTACATGGACACTTGTCATTCGACTGGGGGCCTACTCAGATAGTCCAATAGACCTCCTCATCTCAATAGCCTTAACTGAATCACATCTGCAAAGACTTTTTTTTTTATCCAAATGAGGCCATATTCACAGGTGCTAGGGATTAGGTCACGAGCATATCTTTTTGTGCGAGAGCCACTTAATGGTTGGTGACTATGGAATTTTAACCCTTCAACAGTCTCAGTGTCCTCCCATGTAAAAAGTGGCTTTTATTATGTAAATGAGGTGAAACAATCTTTTACCTATAAAAATTTGCTTCCAAGCTTTGACTAGAGAAATGGTCCTATCTTCAATGTCCTTTCTCCAACCCCCTTTAGTAGGTGGTATTAGAGGAGCTGCTCCTAAAATACAGAAGGTGTTTTCCCTTAGGAACACTTTTCTGCTTGGGACTTGAAAGAGTTGTGAATCTCAGTCCTCTGATAACCTGGTGACTTAAAAGATGACAAAGGCCTTTTAGAACTGTTCTGGAGCTAATCCAGAAATAAATTACTGCTCCTGACTTACATTGCAACTTGCACAACTGCAATATAGCCTCACTCCTGTGGGGAAGTATGTAGGTTCAGACCAAATGACCAGGAATATTCTGTTTTACAATCTTGGAAAAAAAATCTATTTCTAAGAAGGGTGAAACTCTGTATTGATGGGTCAGCATGAGTCCTGGGTTTACGATAGCACAAATGCCCCTGACTTCTTCTCTCCTCTTTTTCTGTTCTCTTCTTTATTCCTTCCCTTGCTTCCTGTTTTCTATATCTTGTATCAAATCCCTGGCAACACTCCACTGCATGCTGAGACCTGCACTGTGCCCAGGGGGCACATGCTATGAGCTCAAATTCCAGAGGGGAGTGAGGGGCACAGAAAAAAAGGTCACCCTCTATCTTCCATAATGGACAATATAGAGAGTTCGGGGGCAACATGCCATGTTGGAACATTGGCCACAATGGGGAGGAGAGCTGGGAAAGCAAGACTCACTCACAGGGGCGTTTGAACTTGTCCTTGAAGGGCCAAGGGATGCAGCCAGGCAGGGGAGACAGTGTACATAAAGGTGAAAAAGTAAATATCAATTTTAGAGAATGCTGGGTCTTGTAGTGTGATCAGGGTGTAGGGTCATGCCAGGGACCAGGGCCTGGAGGAAGGACCAAGCACCAAGCTTACCACACTGAAGTCAGGGGCCATCAGTGAAGGGTCTGAAGCAAGAGACTGGCAAGAACAGACCCAGGTTATTGAAAGGTGTCTCAGTGAAGAGAATGGATCTGAGAGGAGCCGGTGGATAGTCAAGGAGACCAGTTATGATGCTCTTTGGTTTATGTACTTCCTATGGCTCAGGCATTGTTCTAAATACTTTAGATGCATGTTCACTAGTTTAGCCCTCACCACAATCTTAGGAAGAATGCTTCCCTTATTTGGGAAAGAGAGAATAATGACTTGCCCAAAGTCACCCAGCTAATAAGTAGCGGAGCTTAGATTTGAACTCAGGGATCTGGATCCAGAAAATGAAGACTCAGAATAGGTCCATGACAGCGGGAGGTGGAAGGTCTAGGCCTTGGGGCCTGGATGGCAGGAAGGGGTGAGGGAGGCAATGGAGTTCCTCAGTCTTGCCCAGGATTAGGCCTGGTGATGGAATCTGCTCTTCCTTCACATCCATCCTCATGCCTACATGCCTACATCCATCGTCAAGCCTGCTATGAGTTTGTGCTCACTCATCTCGCCAGGCCTGACCTCTTCCTGCAGGCCTCCCAAACTAGGGCGGGGTCAGCACAGCAGTTTGCATAGAGGTTCACATCCAGACTCTGGAGTCAGATTGCTGGATTTGAGTCTCTGCTTTCCACTTTTTAGTTCGTTGCTATTCAGGACATGTGCTAAAACCACAATTACTCTTGCACCAACCTAAGAACATTCCTTATTCTTTACCCTTACCCAGCCTGGCTAACGAGAATCAAGTCTAGAATCCAATCACCTGAGTACCAGTCACTATTTTCTTATCATCTGGTGTTCTCTTAAACTTATTTTTCCCTTTACTTTCTTAGAAGGCTCTATAATTAATTCTATATTCCTAGGTTTGTATTCTATTTCTCAAAGAGGGACCCCCCCACCCCAAATTGTATAAGCCTCAGACCTCACCCAGCTAGGAGCTTTCCCTATGCCTTTCGAGAGAAGTCTGGACATTCATTTGACTTGACCATGAACCGTAGGCTTAGGCTAAGGTAGAAGGCAGATGGGGGAAGGTTGAGGATTTCTTCAAGAGGGCCCAGCTCTAGAAAACCTAGGCAGTCACTCTATGAATTTATCCTTTTAGTTTCTGGGACCAGCCTGCCTGCTTCTCTCTCCCCCATGTCCCATGGAGTACTCTCCATTCCTGGCCAGGACAGATGATGCCATACCTGCCCTTGTGCTAACATGTTGCTAAGGAAGCATAAACACTCTCTTGAAGTCTTCTGAGGATTTTATGAATAAATTTAGGGGCAAAGGAATAATAACACTAAATTCAGGGAATCTTCAGGATATGGGGTTATTTAAAAGTGTCTATTGTATAATCCTAGCCTATGTTGATTTGGAAATGAAGCTAGATCGCCTCTTTCCTAGATACTTTGTTGTATCCCTCCCTGGTGCATCTCTTGGATTCTCTCCTGGGAATGGGCTCTAGAGTTGCCCTTCAGAGTCACCATGACTTCCCCTATTTACCTCTCTCTTTGCCTGCAGATAGACTGCTGGGGCAAGACCATATTGACCAAAGTGGCTAGAACAACCTGCTTGTACTATGACCATAAGGTAACCTTGAAAATGAAGGTCACCCAGAGTGGCCACATAATTGCAATGATAACTGCCCTTCACAAAAGATTCATAGGGGCTCATTCTTCTTTCATTCATTAGTCTTCCCCAAACACCATGGCCTGCCAAATTCTATGTCCCTATATTATGGGTGCCTTCTGTCCATAAGGTGCCTGACTTCTTCTCCAGTCCCTGACTGTCAAATAAATAAAAGTGCCACTCCATCCTTGAAACCTTTAAAGGAGCAGAAATATATCTCCTCCTCTTGTGAGTATCCACTTAACATGTAATAATATACTCAATGTATATTATTACATTAAAAAGCAAAAGATGCTAACAACTGTTTATAGTGTCGTTTTGGTTGTATGTTGCTTTTACATATATTAGAACTCTTGATGTTGATATTTAGTGGTTACCATTATATCCATTTTGTAGAAGAGAAAACTCAAGAACACAGTTTTTGTGACTTTTTTTCCCCAAGATAATTCAGCTAGTAAATGGCATCACTGGCAATGGAACGAAGATCCTTAGTTGTAGCCTTGCTATAGAGCAGTGAATGGGAAAGGTGGAAAGTTTGGGATAAGGGATTTCTGGAACCCCACTATGCTAATATATTCATTAATGACACTGTCTATGGTCTTAATCCCATTAGAAAGAATAGAATGATGGCAGTATAATTTAGTAGAAAGAATGAGAGAAACTCACACAATCCTGGGCTCAAATCTGTGCAAAAGAGAAAGACTTAACATCTCTGAGGCTATTTCCTATTCTGTATAATGGGGATTTTAATATCAATGACATTGATTGCTAGTTTTTCCCTATGTCTGATGTCCCCTTCCTCCTTAGGAATAGAGAATCACTATCCAGAATACAGACTGCCTTTTCTAGTTACTCTTAAAGCTTTTGACTACACATTGGCCAATGATATGTATGGTAAAGTATCATAGGTCTGTACTTGGAAATGTTTTTTTTTTTTAATTTTATTTTTATTTCAGGAAATTATGAGGGTGCAAACATTTTGGTTACATATTATGACTTTGCCACATCCCAGCCATAATTTGAGATGTGCCCTTTCCCCCCTTACAATGCTCACAGCATCCATTAGCTGTGAGTTTATCCACACCCAACCCCCCTACCCCCAAAGAATTTTACTATTACGTGAGCACCTTAGTCTTGATCAGTCAGTGCCAGTTTGATGGTGAGTACATGCCAATCAAACTGGCACTGACTATGAAATGTTTTCTGAAAAGACAAATGGATCACACTCTTTGCCCTTATTCTTTGTATTTCCCTCTCCCTCCTGGCTGGAATGTAGATATAATGGCTGGAGCTGAAGCAGTGATTTTGGACTGTAAAGAGATCTTGGAATAGTGTTCATACCCAGAGGAGCTTGGGTTCTTGAAAAATTTTTGGAACAAAATCAGCATATTAGCCTACTTTATGTCTTAGAACTTACATAGGAGAGGAATAAACTTTTGTCTTAAGCCATTGTTATTTTTTGAGTCTCCCTTACTTTAAGCCAAATGTCATCTTAACTATACAATATCTTTGATTTAGGGTCATGGTGAATATTAGCTATATTTTGTTCAATGTACCTGATACATGGTGGATATCAAATAAACACTAGTTTGTTAGTATTGTATTATCTCCTAGCCTTGCACATATTACATATTTGGGAAGTTATTGAGAATCGTATTAAATTTGTGTTCCAGGGTAAACTTTGGCTGAAAAAATACTCTTAGGTCAGGTTGTTCTTCATGGAGAGACAAAAAGATAGTCCAGCAACCTTAATCAGTATAAGTCCTGCCTACAACCAAAGTTGGTTCTGTGATAGAACAGCTTGTAGTACTTATTCTGCATTAGAGATGGTTTCAGCTCTTCTCCCTAAATTGATTGGCTGGCTATGGAAGCAGAGAGTTGGGTTTGTTTGTTTGTTTGTTTATTTATTTATGGAGACAGAGTCTCGCTCTGTTGCCCGGGCTAGAGTGCTGTGACATTGGCCTAGCTCACAGCAACCTTAAACTCCTGGGCTCAAGCAATCCTTCTGCCTCAGCCTCCTGAGTAGCTGGGACTACAGGCGTGTGCCATCATGCCCAGCTAATTTTTTTTTCTCTATATATTTTTAGTTGTCCAGCTAATTTCTTTCTCTATATATTTTTAGTTGTCCAGCTAATCTCTTTCTATATACTTTTTAGTAGAGACGGGGGTCTCACTCTTGCTCAGGCTGGTCTTGAACTCCTGACCTCAAGCCATCCTCCCACCTTGGCCTCCCAGAGTGGTAGGATTACAGGTGTGAGCCACCGCGCCCAGCTGAGAGTTGGGTTTCAGACCCCAAGTATTCCACCACACTCTGGCTTCATAGCCACACAGGTAGCTCTGGTGAAGCTGACTGTCCAGATAGGCCAAGAAGAGAAAACTTGAGCAATAAGAAGTCACAAAGAATGCAAAAGGGTTGGAAGGTGGAGGTGGCATTTGTACAAGTCTGTGTTTTCTTCGAAGCCTCAAGTGGAGCCATTTTATTCTTCATCATCCCTGGTCAGTGCACAGATTCTGCTACCTCAGGAAGAAAATACCCCAAATTCATTAAAGATCTCACTCTGATTTGTTCTGCTAGTGCCCGATTTTGGAAGGCTGCTAGGAAGACGGAAGGCATCTAAACATTTATTGAATACTCACCTTGTGTCAAGTCCTTTACGTGTGATATTTCCTTAATCCACTCCATATGGCATCATTCTAAATTAAATATCACTGTCCCTAATCAGAAGATTAAAAGAATGGAGGCCAGGAACGGTAAGCAAGTCACCCACGGTCACAGAGTGAGTAAATAGCAGAACTGCGATTCACCCCAATTCCGACTCTAAGTCCTGCGCTCTTTAAAAATAGAATTTCTTTAAAGCCTTGGAAACCAGACCAGATTTTTCAGAATCATCTTCTCTCTCCCTGAGTAAGCTTTAATTTCTACCCTACCTATGACTAAGACGGGAAAGGACTGGCGTTCTCATCCTCTCCCACCCCTGAAGGCACTGGTTCCTCCCTTTTCTGGTAGCTCCAACAAGTTCTGAATCCTTAGCAAAGCTACCCACCCTGAATTAGATGGCTTGATGGGACTGTGACAAGGTTGGCCTTCAGGAGCTGCATCCTGCCATGATTCTGCCCTGCTTTGGTAAGAGCATTGCAGCTACTTTGCGAGGGCAAACCAGAACACTGCCAAGCACAGCCACGGGCATGGCAGGGCTCCATCAGATAGTGTGAGTAAAGCAATGCCAGGTTAATTCTTCCAAGGACATATGAGGGAAATTACCTGTTTAACAGGTTTTTCCAAAAGGAAAATCTCTGAGCTCAGGAGTTTGAGGTTGCAGTGAGCTATATAATCAGGCCACTACATTCCAGCATGGGCAACAGAAAAAGAAAAAGAAAAAGAAAAAAAGTGGGGGCGGTGGGGGGCAGGAAAAGCACATAGCTGGTTACTCCGAAGAGCTGAAAGGCTGTTTCTAAATACTGAGCATCTGAGTTCTCACGATGAACTCATCATAAAATATCCACGGTTCACTTGGGGGCATCGTGTTCAGTTGCAACAATGGGCACACCTCTTTCCACCCCTATGTTCGTGCCCTTTTGCATTAACTTTGCTGGTTCCCTTGGGAGGTGCAGGCTCTCCCCCAATCTTTTGGGCTGGCCTGCTGATGTGCCTGGGCCGATGAACGTGGCAGAATTTACTAAGTGCCAGGTCTAAGTCTTTGCCCATTCTCTTTTGGTACTTTGCCCGGCTCTGATGTAAACAAGCTGGGGCTGGCCTGCTCCTGCTTCAGGTTGAGAAACTTCGTGCAGCAGAGACAAATCTTTGCAACCAAAGCGATCCTAGGTCAGAAGAGCTCTCGGCCCACGGCTGAGGCCGAGACTTCTGAGTCATGTTTAACCACTATTGTTTTAAGCCTCCACTTAAACATGGATAAAATTGTTGTAGAAATAATAAAAAAAATGGATAAAATCAATTGTTGAGCTTTGGGATAATTGATTATGAAGCAACAGCTGATACAGACATGCCAGTGAAAACATACTGCTTGCTAAGCAGTCTGGTACGTGCCAGGTCCCGCACTTGGTCCTTGCATACTTTTTTCTCATTTCATCTGCACATCTATAAAGGCTATAATTTTACTGAACATTTACTCTGTACAAGATACTGTGCCGTGAAATTTAATTCTTATGCCTCCCATGTGAAATGGGAGAGATGTATCTTATTATTTCCATCTTATGGGTAAAGAAATTGAGTCTCAGGAAGGTTAGGTGAATTGACTACATCTAAAGTTACCAGCTGAAAAGTGGCAAAGCTCGGCTGTGTTTTCCACCCTTAGGCTTCCACTTTCCCAACTAGCTTTCGAGAGAGATACTTTTGCACCCTGTTTTTTAGAGAATGACTCAGAGTTTTAAGGAGGTTAAATAACTTATCTCGAACATCAAATTAATAAGTGGAAGACTTGGGTTTTGCACTTAGGGCTCACTGACCCACAAATCCAAATTCACTGACATTCGTTATTAAGAAATATGTCCTAAATGGAGAAGAACGTGTTTATATCTGTGCTAGGATCATGTTATTTCTTTGTTTTAGAAACATGTTCTGTTTTGAGTGTTTTAGAGGCCCATGTTTTGCAAACCCCAAATTGTAACAGAAAGCAGGTTGTAAAGGAACTGGTGAGAGTCACTGCCCAGAAAAACCAGCTGGGAAGCATTTCAGTGTCAATCTTATTATTGCTTTTAAATTAGCAGTAACTTCAAAAGCCTTTGAAGTAGCTGGCAGGGAATGCCTAGATTGGGGAAAACAATCACTACAGGGTATTCTCAGCAGGCATGTGCTGTATAAACGTTCTTTCCCTTATGCCTTGGCACCACGAAAAGTTGGAAAGGAGATAGAGGGATCTTAGCAGGAAGCTTCTAGCTGACGTGGATTGCCAGGAAGACCCAATTAGCCTGCCCCTCTCAGTAGCAAAAGCCCAAGCAGAGGGAATGAATTATTTGTGGCAGTGGCTGAAGCTGCTGACAACTTCAGAGACCACCTGTGTGGTTTTTCCGAGTCGAGCTGACTACAAGGCCCTTCGAGGCTTGAACCCCAGTGGCCTGATGGATTCCAAGCCAAGAGTAGAACTAAGTTAAATTGAGTTGTGGTTCATAACACCTGAAAAATAAGTGTCAAGATTTTCCACCCTGAACCCCTGTCTGAAGACCTCCACTGGCCATCCTCCAACTCTGGGCTCAGAGTTTACTTCTACTTTGAAACAAACTTCTGACATGTCCTGGAACTTCTCTCTCTTCAAATGGAACTCACCCATCTATCTGCCCGGCAGTGGATGACTTCCCACTCTGCCTGATGTTACCTGGCCTTGCAGATACCACCAATCCTAAAGTAAAGACAGCCCTCTTCCTCCTCCTCCTGCTTAAGTCTTGTGAAGAGAGTGGAGACCACCCAATGGGCAGACCAAGTATGTGTCTGGGGCACCAACAAAGCAGGATGCCAAGTAATTGTTTGGAGATAATCTGACATTTTTCCACACACAAAAAACTCTATATTGTCAACATAGAAAAAAAAAAATCACAACTCGTTTGAACTTCCTTAGATGTATTTATGCGTTGGGAATATTTTTACATGGAATTGCATATCTGAAGTGAATTACAATCTTCCCAAGACCTGAGGTCTCAGAAGGTCATTCTTTGTCCTTGCAAAGAGAAGAACACAAGCAGGTAACTAAGCGATTGATAAGGAGTGCTTGGAATGAGAAGAGGCATGTGTGTGCGTGTGTGTGGTTGTGTAAGTGTGTGTATATGTGTGTGCATACGTGGTTGCAGAAGACCAGTGAAGAATAAACAGGACATTCTCTCCTGCTTGCTCTCTCATACATCTATTCTAGCTCTTGTTTTAATTGATCATCCACGGTTCGCTCTCGGCAGGTGCTGTGAGATCCCAGCCCTCCCATGTCCTGGGCACCCACTATTCTGGGGCATGGCCGTAATGTCATCCTGCAGGCACCTGCAACTTTCTGCCTGAGGGGTGTTTCTGCACCACAGGCAGGAAGACCAAAAGTGCAAAGAGGTTAGGGGCCCAGGAGCAGCCTTCACCTCAACCAGTGGCAGATGGGAGTTAGGTGATAAGCCACCCAGCTCACTGGGTCGCTTGGAGGCATGTTCTACAACACATCCCAGAGTTGCCCCACTAGGACTGGGCTCTGCATTGACTATCACAAAAACATGTTGTTTATCACCTGCCTTTCCTGCCCAATCTCATTCCCTCAGTCACACACACACCAGTTGTCCTGGGATTGCCTCTTGACTACCCATCATGGTCTCAGAGTCTGCTTCTAGGGAAATCAAACCTAAGACAATGACTTAGGGCAGAGATGGGTCCAGCACAAGCCTGGCACACAGCTGGACTTAATAAGTGTTGAGCAAATGAATTAGTGAATAAATAAACGGACAATAAGATGTGAATGACTGATAGCACCGTTCATCCTATGCTTTTTAAAGTCAAACCTAGATAAATTTCTAAATAATTACATTTTGGAGGAGAAAAGTATAATCTGATTGGGAAGTAGCTGAGAGGTGATTTGGCCTCTAGGGAGTGGGAAGCACCAAAGCTGAGGTTGGAGGGAAAGGTGAAGCTGTGTGATGGCTTCTCCTTCCCTTTTCTTGCCCTGCGTCCTCCTCTTTACCATATCTACAAAGACACAACTAACAATTTTTGTCAGATTCAAAGATTTCATGGAGGATGTATTCTCAAGGTAAAGACTAAAGAGACTTGACAAATCTTTTGTAGTTCTCAAAAAAGTGGTGGCATCTGTTTATTCATTTGTTTGCAAATATATTCATTCAGTGATTTACTTACTCATAAATTTGGCCACTCCTTAGCTGATTTATCTCCTCCCTCCTTAGTGTACTGAAAAACTTCTCTGCAGATAAACTGGTCCTTAAGCATATGGTCCCTAGATACAAAACGCCTGGGTTGAGTGCGTGACCTTGGGCAAGTTGCTTAACCTCTCTGTGCTTCAGCCCCTCCATATATAAAATGGGGATAAAGAGTATCTCTTGCTGAGAAGGTGGAGGGAACAATGACTACACGTAATCAGTGTCACGGCAGGAATCACTTTTATCCTGGTTTTTGAATTCATCGGTCTGTGCCGGATACTCTTCACTCCTTCACTTTCTGTTTAATTTCCTTTTTCCTCTTTGTAGTTTTCCTCTCCACCACAGAAATGCCACACCAATTTGGGGGGACTTAGTGTCCCAATTTCCAAATTATTCCTGAAGTTTTAACTTTCACACACTCTCTCTTGTCACTAAAAATTAGAAACATTTTTTTTTCTAATCTAAAAACTTTTCTAATCTAAAAATTTTTTTTTCTCATTTTTTTTTCTAATTTTTTGCTGTCCACCAAGTGGACAGCATGTGTCCACAGTGTCTTTATGGCTCCCTTGGGGACTGCTCATCCAGGGCCTTCACATTGTTCTTTAGCTATTTCAAGTCTCCCTTCCCTCCTTAGATTTCCAATAGTTCCAGTTTCACTTCTTTCTCTTTAATAACATCAGCCCTTTCTGCTCGTGTGAGGGGATTAACCAAGAAAAACGGTTGACACCAGATGCGAATGAGGCTGCAGCTGCCAAGGAGGATTTCATCTTGGAGATGCCAACGTTTAGACAAATATTGCAAAAGGGGACAATAGATATTGAATAGGCACCAATTTCTGCTACCCAACACCCAAACCCACACTCTTCCATATGTAGAAGATAACCCTCTCTAAGAAAGAGGACCCCGATATCTCTTCCAGGGGCTATATTTCCTGAAAGTCTAGCATCTCGGAAGATGTGGAGTTCTCTCCATCAGGTCTGATTGCATATCATTATATACCCTATAACTAATCCAATGTATCTGCTTCTCACTCTTCACACTCCCAACAATCAATGGTAAAGCAGAAACAGCACACCTGCAGGAAGACCTTCTGCTCAAAAAAGGGGAGAGTGGGACACACCCAAGAGCCACACGCCCATGGCAAATGACAACTCCTGTAGGGTGGTTTCTTGCTTAACAACTTAGAAGTTTCCTTTTCTATATGTTTCTGGAAAATTCAACGTACAAGTGACTATAGCCCCAAATCTTATCCAGTTAGAGGTTTTAAACCTGAAGGCTCTCAGATTTTAGCTGTAGAACTATGTGATCTGTCCATTCTTCTGCCCCAACTCGATGGCCATCTGAAACAATAGGCTTTGTTCAGAAAGCAATACACTTACTCCCTTTTTGCCAACAAATTTATTTGATGCTAAGACTGCAGCTGCTAATAACGGAGTTGGGTTAGGTCATAATCTTTCAAGACCTCTAGCTATGGACTTAGGTAGTCTAGATGACTGTCTTTAGGCAAAGCAAAACTGTATTTCTGGTGATTTGTTTTTGTAAATAGAGACATACTGTTTGACCTTATTTCTTGTGGAACTTTGCCGAAAGTGGCAGATGATGCTGTCACGTACCAAGTGTGGTAAACAACCTCTATGACGGTCCTTCATGAGACACACGTCCTGGAATCTACTTGTATCGTGTCTGCCCCTTGAGGGCAGGCTGAATTTACTGACTCACTTCTAGTTAATAGAATGCAGCAGAGTTCTGGATGATCCAACTCTTGTAATATTAAGATTTGGGCTCTCCCTCTATTGTTCTATGAGAGAAATGAGCTGTCATGTTGTGCACTGCCCCCTTGGTGAGGTCCTCGGGCAAGAAATTGATGGGCGCCTATGATACACATTCAATGTGGAACTGAGGTCTAGTCCAACAGCCTATGAAGAGCTAAATCCTGCCAACTATATCAGTGAGCTTGTAAGTGGATCTTGAGTCTTCAAACGAGACCGTAGCCCTAGGTGACACCTTGATCGTAATCCTAAAAGAAACTGTAATGACCCAGCTAAGCTGTGCTGAGATTCCTGACCCCCAGAAACTGTGAGATAATAAATGTCTGCTCTGTTAAGCTGCTAAGTTTTGGGGGTAATTTTTGTGCAGCAATAGATAACTAATACACTGACATTTTTGACATTTCCTTTCTTCTTTCTTAATGGAATAGCCTCAGTGAGTGCGTGGTCTGTGTTCTCACAGGTTGTCAAGCTGTTTTGCTACTGTATAGCATGGGACATCAACTTTCTTGCCTACAGTATCCCAGTCCTCAATGTCTTCCTCTAGTGCCCTATTCAGTAAGATAATGCAACACTTTAGATTCCATTTCTTGTAGTACTTTTCTTGCAAGAACTAAATGCTGCGTCATTTGATATTAGTTCCAGTTGCCTCTTACACAAACTCCAAAATTTCAGTAGAATACATAAGAAAGAAGTTTATTTCAGTGTCATATATAAGAAGTCTAGCATTAGACAGCCTAAGATTGCTTTGGCTTTGGTGCTTCTTCTATATTCTTTGTTGTCCCAGTGTCTTTTCTTTCTGCTCCTGAAGCATCAAGACAACCTCATGGTCTAAAATGGCTGCTTTGGCTACATCCATCACAACTCCATTCCAAACCATAGAAGGATGAAGCTGGTAAATCATTCTAGGTGAGTCAGCACCCTTTCAATACTCTTCCAAAAAGTGTTTGCCATAAGTATTTATGTAATAGGCAAAAGGATGTTCAAAAAGCAGAAGACCTTGTAAATCTTCGACTCCAAAATCCCAAACTTCAGAAATTTTCATTCACCTTCGTGGTTTTTGCTATATTTGAAGCTACCCATCCAAGTGATCACTTTATATTGAATCATGTAGTTATTACCTTACGTTTATATACCATCTGTACTATCTTTACATAATTTACTATGTACTATCTTTTACATAATTTAAAATCAAGTTACTTAAAGCTTAAACAACCATACCTAAAATAAAACCAGTATATCACTACCCTCAATTGGAAAGTAACATTTTCCATAAAAGTCATGGAAAAATAAAAAAAAATAAAATGAAACAAATTTATAAAATTATACATGAATGCCCTGCCAGCCAAAAGCTCTGAGCCAGTCATTGCTCTTCTCTCATCTTTATTGAAAATGAAGATCAGCAAGTTCCAGATTGTGGCTATTTCCTGGGTGAACCAGAAGGATTGTAAAGAAAGTCACTTTCTCACTACGATATTAAATATAATTTAATGTCCTGTCGGTGTACCATGTAAATTGTCTCAATTTTTCTAGAGATCTATGTTCCATGCTTGAAACGCTCTGGTGCATTCTGATGACCAATGAGCAAACCACAGCTCTTTCAGGCTCTGTATTTACCTCCTAGACTGAGAGGTAAATGCAAAGCCTCGCAGAAGTCTGAGCCTGGTTGGCTGATCTTTGTCTCAAGGACAAGATTCAGGGCCTGCCCAGAATCAGTGCATTCACTGGGCCAGAGCAGGCAGAATTGCTAAGGACACACAGCTTATGTACAGGGATAAAACTAAGGGCCGCTTCCTCTCTGTTTGGTGTTTTCCGAGTCAGGCTTTTTAAGAGAGAGATCAATTTGATTCCAGGAACAAAGATCAAAAGGATTTAAAATAAAGTGCTGAATTTTTATATTTAAAACTCAAGGTTAACTTGCTTTTTCATTGTAAACTGCTGTGTATATAATAGGTTAAAAATCATCAATGATTCAGAGTGGAAATTTCTGGCAAAGTTAGTTCAATAATACCGTCATTGTTGTTGATGATGACAATAATGATAAGAGCTGTCATTTATTGAGCATTTTCTGTGTTCCAAGCACACTCCTGAAGCATTGGAATTTTCTCATGGGCTATATGCAATTACTATTCCCATTTTCTTCACAGGAAACTGAGGCACACACACAAGAAAAAATAGCCAGTAAATGATGGGAGAGTTTGCATCAGATTTTGTACTTCTTGGCCTTACCTAGTTGTTTCCCCCCTCCCCCACCTCAAGGGTTCTATAGCAACAAATTCAGCATGAGTCCTACACACTTCAGGCAGATATGATCTGACAGCACCTCGTTCTAGGTACCCTCTGCCGTGTGCTTGCTGCCTCCTATCCTGGGTCTTCTCTGTGACCTTGACTCCATGGTGCTCCTAGTTGCCTATGCATTCTTAGCCCACAAGAATTAGAAAATTAATGCTCCATGGGCAAACCTTTCATGAGTGGGAGGTAGAATCAGGTAGACTGATTATTCCCCTGGACAAGCTATGCAGAGATGCACTTCACGTATTTTCTTGAAGGACAGTCTTAGCAAATCAAGCAAATAGTTGTGCCTTGTGGCAGCCAAATTGATAATGCATCTTTTATTGGCCCACCTCCTTTCCTATTTCTTCCTCCTTTTTCCTCACTCCTACTCTCTGGGACACGTGATAAAGAGCTTTTACATGGGCTCTTACCTTTGGCTCTGCTTTCCAGGGAGCCCAGGCTAGGACAGCCCAGGTTTTTCAGATTCCAAGGCTCATGCCCAGGACACTGTGCTATGTTGATTCTACCCACGAATCTTTAGCATGGTCTACCTCCCTGGTGAGATGCCCATGGCCTCTTGGCATCTTGATAATCTATATATTTTTTCTCCCCACTCCTGGCTTCAAACTGTGTTCTTCTTTGAGTTCTGTCAATGAAGAAACTATGTTTAGTTCTAGTTTTAGCCCCTCAAAGACACTTGTTTTTTTTCTTTGGAGAATGATTTTCTATTTCCTTCTTTATTCCTTTCTACTTCCTTTCCCAACTCCTACTCATCTTTCAAAATTCAGTCCTCGTGGGCTTTTCCGATGCCTACTGTTCCCACTGTCCCCAGCGTGGATTAAGTCTCTGTTCCCTGTACCTTACCCTGACCTGCCTGCCTTACATGTCACCATTTGCTCCCTGTGTACCTTTCAAGGGCAGGGGTGGTGTCCCACTGACATCTCTATCCTTAATGTGAGCTTGGGCGTCTGCTAAGCAAAGGCGATGGTGGAGTGGCCAGTTGAAGGATGGCCTCTGATTCTAGTCCTCCTCTGAAACCTGCTGTCATGGGCTGCTGAGCAAATCGCTTAACAGCTCAGTTTCCTGCTAGGTAAAAAGTAAACAACGATAGTGGCTTCAATATAAGATTCTTCTAAAGATTAAATGATGTAAAACATATATGGGGTTTAGTAAGAGATAAATAAATGTTAGCTATTGTTATAGATCATAATGTATTATTCCTTCCAAAATGGTAGGGAAGGAGAACAAAATTGCTGGGCTATTCGTTACCTAGATTCAAGCACAGACTTAATGAGTATCCCTAATTTTTAGGATCTCCTGTGACTCTTTTCAGCCCCACAAGCTTATAGGCTGAGTCAGTCTACACTCTCTTACTGGGGGCACTGCCTATGGCTAGGCACTGCACACTGGGCTGGGTCTTTGGAAATGGTGAGATCTGGTTTCCATCCTCAGAGAGCTCACAGTCTAGCAAGGTTAAGACATCAAAGTTTGTGATCTTTTATAATGACCATATTCTCTCCCATCATGAGGATAAATGCATTCATTTCTTCTACAAAATATTTATTGTACACATACTATATTCCCAGCCCTATCTAGGTGTGAGTGATACATCAGTGAATTTATACTTTGTTCAAGTTCATCCACACTGCAAAAGACAGACTAAAAGCATACAAAGAAATACAAGAAAAAAAAAGTGGATGTTTAACAAATGGACAACAGAATTTCAGAAAGAGACATGCGATTTTGCAAAGGTATGAGAGGAGAATCCAGAGGAGAGAAATGAGCAAGGCTGAACAGAAAAGCTGGGGACAGAATGCCAAGGGCTGTTGCTAGTAAGGGTTCTTTGCCATCACAGGAACACAACTGGAGATGATTTAGGTGAAATGGAGGGGACTTGTGTGGCAAAGCATGAGTGTGGGATAAAAAGGAAATGGCCCCAGAGCAGCTGGACCCAAGGTTAAAGACATCATTCTTTCTTCTGCCTCTGACTTTCTGTTTTACATCTCAGCTTCCCTCAGACTGCATCTTTTTCGTTGCAAAAATGGAATAAGGGACTCCTATACAGTGAGGAACACCATCATGGAGAAGTCTTGGATTATTTCTTTCCAGCCTAATGACTTGAAATAAAAAGGTACTGTGCTATTAAAAAAATAATAAACCCCAGGAAAGGCTGATTGACTTTGTTTGGGTCTTCCTGGATCACCAATCACAGCAATCAACTTGGGCCACTTGTCCATCTGCTTCTGAGGTGGTATCAGGGTCCATTTACAGAAAGAGATGAAAAGATCCTACTCAAATCCAGACCCAGACCAAATAATAGCCCCAGAGCCTTGAATGCCATACTAAGGAGTTTGGGTTGTATCTGAGGGTTACACGAGTCATTTTCAGATTTTAAGCAGGAAAATGAAATGGTGAGAAGTGTGTTTACAAAGAACACCCCAGGACCAGGGTGGAGAGGTGGGAGAGCAGGTGCTGTAGAAAGGAAGCTGGAAGACCCATCATGATGCTAAAGCCTTAGAACAGGAGCTGTGCACAAGGGGGGTAGAGGGGTGGGCAAATGAAGGAGAGAACAAACAGGGTTGATGTGCCCTTCTGGGTCCCGGATGGAGACAGACGGGGATGTGTTGGCAACTGGTGTGTGAGTTGTTGACAAGGTCTTTTAAGAAGTCATTTTGGCTTAGCAATTGGCCAGTATCCTAGACTGACTTATGTTTCTACTGAAGC